>VWZT01000767.1:349147-374298 GCA_013397055.1 Pachycephala philippinensis
CCTATTAAACTGTTTTCATCTCAACCCCTGAGCTTTCTTTTACCCTTCCAATTCTCTCCTTGATACAGCTCGTGGGGGAGTGAGCAAGTGGCTGTAAGGTGCCTGGTTGCTGGATGGGGATAAACCATGACAATGTCACAGTGCAACACTTACAGCAGTACAGAATACCTACAAAATCCACAACCTTCTGTTGGATTTTGTTGCCAAGCTTACATAAACTAAATGAAATTACAAGAAATGGACTCTTCATTGCATGAAGAAGGTGAGAATTTCTTACCATACTATAAATATTGATTAGGCTTACATATAAATGATTCACACATGCATTATAAAAGTACTTTAGACTTCAACCGAAATTGCCTGTGAGTTCTGCCTGCAGGGTTGGAGCCTCAGAATTTCACAGACAAATGCTGATGCATCTGCTGTTTTTATTTAGTTTGATTTTTTTAAAGCTGGAAACCATCCCAAAATGTGTTTCCATACACAAAATGTCATCACCTGTATTCATTTACGCTTTTACCACTATATCTTAAAAATAAACGATTTTTAATTAAAACTGCAATTGTGAGAGAAATTATGGACAGACTCAACTGGCTTGGGCTGGGATAGAGTTAATCTTCTTCATATAGTTTGTTTGGTGCTGTTTTGGATTTGTGATGAAAACAGTGTTGATAACACTCAGATGCTTTAGTTATTGCTGAACAGTGCTTATTCAGTGTAAAGGCCTTTTTTGCTCCTCATATTGCCCTGCCAGCAAGTAGGCTGGTGTGCACAAGAATTTTGAGGCGTACTGAGCTGGGCAAACTGACTCTAACTGACCAAAGGGCTGTTCCATACTGCTGATGGATTAAACCATGACACAGGACCAGGAAAGATGCAAGCATCTGAAGATATCCCTATATATACAGTTTTTAGGGATATGCTAGTACAAGGGCCCTGTTTGAGAAGGCTGTACCTCCAAAATTGCTGCCTTGCGTGTTTTGTCCTGTAACTCACACTTTCCAAAAACTGAGAAGATTACAGGTGTCATCCCACATCTCCAGTAGTCTACATGTGGGTCTTCCTTTACACACTAATATATCATCAACTAAACAATATCCTGCCTAAACCTCTTCATTCAACCTTACTGTTAGTTTTCACTCTTAGATTCTGTATCTATACACAAAGACTTTCAGGGCAGAAATTATTTCTCATTTTTCTGAAGTTTCTCCTACTATGAGGAAGAAATATTACTGGTTTATTTTCAAGAACGAAATATAAATTTGCTGACTGCACTGCTTATAACAGGCAAGGACAGATCTTTACATTCTGAAATCCACAGTACTAGGAGGGTTCTATAACACTACTGATAGAAATATATAGGTTATAGATACCTATAATTTCTCTATATTTGCTTTTGTGTCATTACCATTATCAGTAATTTGTTAAAAAGTTCCTTTTCATCATCTGTTTCATTTTGCAACCATCTTCCTTGCATGTGGGATCTCACTCTGTAGCAGAAAAGCAACAGTGCCTCTTGATCTCTGCTAGAAACAAATCTTGGTACAGCTTGGGATAGCACTTGCTGCAATCATGAGAGTTTCCAATCACATTCCTGTGATCAAAAATCTAATTAGATTTGCCCATTTGTTCTGCTTTCAAAAGGTTAGCCTCCTGTTTAAAAAGAAGAACTTAGAAGAAATTAACTCTACCCTAGCTGAAACCAGGACAATAATTCACGAATATGTAATGCATGAATCACATGCACATGAAAAATCTGTTTATATTTTAACTCTGAATTAAAGATCTTCCTCTGAGCCCAACTGTGCCACGAGGGAGGACTTTGCAGGACTCTGCAGGGAAGATTATGAAATTCTCCTGACCTGGGGCAGTAAATTAGTGAAATTCTGTTTTCATTTTTAACACAATCATTTCTAGTTCCATACTCTCATGCCATCTAGCCATTCTGCCTTGGCCCCTGAACTCAACTTTAGCGTTGTTCTGGAAAGGTAAAGTACTATTTTAATTCTGGTTCATTCCTCTGTTGTTCTCCCTTTCAATTCTGTCTTTGCTGCATAGTGTCACCACATTTATGCTCCGTTTGCATGAGTAAAGAAATTTCATAATTGGATTTAAATTTTTTGGCAAGGTCTTCTGGTTCTGTTTGTTACTTTATGCGAATATTTAAAGTCCGAGACTATGGTACACATAAAACCACTATATTTGTTCAGAAGAAAATAGCCTTGATAAAATGTTGCATGTGAATACTCATTTATGATTATATTTCTTATATTTTATTTAATTGTTTAGAAGCCTACAGAGTCACTTTATTTACATAAAGAGGCATGCTGTGAAATTCTGAATATGTTTTTTGAAGATTGAACACTTTTGTTGCTTGGTCTACAACCAGTATCCTTGACTATAATTTTTCATTGCGCAAATGCATTAAAGGTCATGCTTCGTGATGGCCCAGATCTGACAGTGAGCTGGCTGACTAAATTTGAACACAGTCTTGTCACTATCCTGAAAGAGACAGGAAAAAATATTAGCCCTAGAAAAAAATGTAGTTCAAACATGGAAGGTAATTTCTCCTTCATGTTTTTTCTCTACAGCTGATGAAAGTGTTGCTTTTGTGTCCGCTATTGATATCCCTTAAGAAACTTTATGTAAGAAATATCCAATGCTTGTTGTGCTAGGAGAATGGTTGGACATGAAATTCAAACAAACTCATGAATAGTAGTTGAAGTGAAAGAAAGACCCTATTATCTTCAGTAATTGAATTTTAATAACAGTTATTTTGAAGCAGGCAGTCAAGTGTGGGGGAGTTTAAGACAGGCACAAGACAAAAGACATAGAGATGATAGTGATAGAAATCTGAATGCTGAGTTTTCTGTGGCTTGGTTCTTGGAGCAGTAATAGTCATGCTACCTATGGACATCCCATATCTCAAGAAAACTTGTTAAATTCACTGATCAGTTTTAACAAAATACCAAAAAAAAAAAAAAAAATTGAAGATCTTACATGACTTGTTATTAACATCGTAGTACTATTCTCTTACATCAAATAAATATTTTGTATGAAGTGTGAACAACTAGGATATTGTAATTACTGCTTAGCCTACATTTTAACATTGAATTACATTGTCAATCACTTCTGATATATTTTGAAATCTATTTGAAAATATTATATATAGATTTAGCAGAACGATTACATTTATTGTAAATGTTGTTATTATTTTACAAATTTATTCAGGAATTTGTATTTAGACGTCTGAAAATTGTAACTAATTTGCCAACATTTTCAAGGTCTCATGCATACATTTTGGATGAAAATTAATTCATTTAAGTTTAACTACTTGATTCTTTCTACATAGTATTCTTCATCATAAACCAATTACTTCAAGTTGGTATGGAAAAAGTAAAATTGATCCCAAATTAAAAATAATTCTAGCCCCATTTTCTATCTGCTATTTAGCCACAGACTCATTTTCCACTTTTTTTTTTCTTTTTTTTTTTTCTTTTTTTGTGAAGTACCTATGATTAAAAGTGGTTCTTTAGAATTGCCTCTAGAGATTCAGCCTGGAGACAAGACCACCAGCAGGATGACAGTGCCTTCTGGGAAAACAAAACCAGTAGACTTATTGGTATTTTCTTGAACAGTCATCCTTTCAATGCTGATAGCAATTTAAATCTAGTAAGAATCATAGTATTTGGCCTAGTATATTTTGCTAGTTTCCTATTTTAGTTTTTTAATAGAAACAGACAGTGAGACTGGTAGCTGGGGATTCGCACCTCCTGCATACCCTGCACTTCTCTATGGGTATAGGATTTTCAGGGAATATTGATGGGTTCTTTACACTGTCCGGGAAAGATAATACTCCCTTGGCCAACCTTGAGGGAAAGGTAAGTATTCAAACAGTAGGGAAAAGCTGGCAATAGGGATGATGTAATAGAATTGTTCATCGTGGTAGCTCAGACAGCTGTTTTCTAAACCAACACCCTTTTTCAGCTTGGACACAAGCAGTAATGGATATCTTCTAAGTTAACTGTGAGCATCTAAAGCTGTGTGGCTAAAGAACAGCTTACAAGGTTTGTCAAAGCCAAGGTCAGCATACGCTCCCAAAAATGCTAAATGAAGTTTTGAGTTTGGTTCCCAATAGATTTACAAGGTTAGAAAGGGAGTTTTGTATTGCCTTTTTTTTTTTTTCCTTAAAAGCTAATGAACTCTTCAAAGACAAAAATCTGTTTATTCCCATTGGCAACCAATAACCCAAACGAAATAGATATGTGTGTTCCACTGGGATTTATACCATTTGCTCTAGCATTTATATTATTGGCTTGTACAAAGGAAAGAAATAGTAGTTTGAGCTCGTAATATGTTGGGCAAAATATCAAGAAGATTAGGCCACATGGTAGAGCAAGGTCTGATGAAAAACATACATTTACTGCAGAGAAATTTTTATGCCAAAATCTAAGAAATCCTACTGCAAAACAGTGTCTGCCTTGTATCATGGTCTTTTACTCCCTCTCCCTCCATAAGATTTTCTTAGGAGGAAACTGGGCCTTAGCAAGAAGTATCTGAATAGAAGATTATTTCAAAAAGGTTAGGAGAATTAATGTAGGCACAGAGAAAAGAAAATATAGAAACAGAGAAAATCAAGACCATTTTTTTTATTAGCAAAAATATTAATCTTTTCCTGCTCCATAAAGTGATGACTGCCACAAATACTACAGATGTTGAAACTACAGATGTTGAAGGAGACCAACAAATGCACTCTAAGATGTTTATGATATTTATTATTATGACCTCATTTGAGATTCAGTCTAATATTAATTATGCTCTGCAGCTGGTAGTCCACCATTTCCCTAGGGAATAAGGAAAATACTTCCAATATACCACATCCATGAAAAACAAGCTATATTTTAGACAAACTGTTCCTTCACACATTGCGAGGCTGCAACCTTTCTCTACACTGTTCAGCAAGGAGTTATAACCCAAAACACAGCTGCTCTCTACAAGGATGAACAGCCCAACATCTGCCTCCTTCTCACTAGCCAGAACTATGTTGATGGCACCCCTTTTTTCGCAGTTGTCACCCCAGGGAGCATGCTGCCAAGAAGGCTGAATAGATGGACGCAGCCTTTACTTCCAACCTTTGTGCACTCTCTCCCTCTCAAATACATTTTGGCACATTGGGTAATATCCTGTTTCCTACTGACACAGAAGCATATTGGGGACAATTAAGTCTTAATGATTTGAACTTTGATTCTTATTAGTTCAGATCCCTCATCTCTGGGTAGCATTTGGTCATGGTACTTTCACTGACTTGCTTTCCATTTTTGTACCAAGATGTAGGCAGAAGTGCCAGAACTATGTTGATAGCACCCATTTTTTCACAGTTCGTTGCATCTCATAAAAGAGTCAAACAGAGGGAAAAAAACTGAGAAGACAACAGTTAAGAGTGAAGTAAAACAAGATTTCTTAATAAAGAAGTTCCCATGCTGGAAATAGCCACGTCTCAGGAGGAAAAGACATGAGGACATTTCCCCAGCTGTCAGGGAAGATGAACACAGAACCAGAACAAACCATTTTAGTCTAGATAGCACAAGAAGGAGCATACCAAACCCCTGTAGTAGCACAATGGGATTTCCAAAGTCAGATTTTTATGAGGCACAACACTGCTATTAGTTCCAGGAAAGCTGCTAGGTGAGAAACCGCATTTACCAGCAGTTTATGAGGATTATTATGGACACAGCTCTGTTGGTGATACTGTGCTAATTTAGTAGAGGTACAGGCACTGCTAAGCACAAATAATATGGCATATTATGTGTAGTTAGGGCAAGATGTTTGAAAGCAGAGTACTCCATATAATATATCACATACTTTTGATGTATATGTGATGTGTCTCAGTGACTTGGATCTGTGGATTCCCCCTCAGGCACAGGCATTGATTTTGCTAAAGATGTTTAAGGGATCTCTTTGCTTTGGTAGGGTTGCTAGTTCTGGTGTTATCACTTTCAGTGTTCTTGTACAAATTGGCAGGTCCGTAGCAAACCTTCTCTTCATTTTTGCAGGTTGCTAGGATGAAACTTGTCTAGTTTGTGTCCACCAGATTTTCAGGACTGCATTATAAGCTGTTACTGTTGTTTTCCCCGGCTAGATATATAGTGAATTTTTTCCGTATGGGAAAATACTTCAGGTACTGTACTATATTGATTATTCTGCTTGTCATTTTTTTGCTTTTTTGTACTTCTGCAATTCCTTTTTTCCTCTGGTGTCAGTTTTGAATATCACAGGCTCACTGCATCCAGATTTCTATTAAATATGACAGCTGTACTTTGGCTGATGCCAAAATATAATTTGATTGCAAAAAGTATGAATGACACCACATGATTTCTTTAATGATGTTTTGCTACTGAGGTAGTTTTCCGTTTGGACTAGGATGAGGGATTTTATGTCTCACCCCAGACTTCAATACCTGAAGTCACGGTCATTGGTCTGTGCATTATCTATTGCTGCTATGCTAGATATACAACGTTTTGAAAATAGAGTTCCAAATAATCTGTTTTCTAGCAAACTTACATTTGGAAAATCAGGTTTCCGGGCTCTTGGAGAAGTTCTGGGGTCTGTAGCTTTATTGTGAGTGTTGACTGTCAAATTGCTTTGGGTATGGTCCAACTTATCCTCAGTCAGTGCAGCAGTTTTTGCCTGCTTAGCTTTGGGGATTGAAAGCTTTTGTTCAGACTGCAAAACATTATTATTTGGGGAGGAGGGGCCTTCATTTATGGCATATGCAGGAAAATATGAAACAGTCTAAATATTTTGCCAATTATTTGTTGTTCTAGAACTCTTTCCCTGGTCCTCTTTTCAATGGCCTTAAAAAGGTCCAGGACAGGGCAAAATTACAGACTGTAATTGAATTGCAGGGGAAGAATCAGATTCTTCCAAAATTCTACTTGCCTTTTATTTTCAAATGTGTCTTTTTCTTTCCTTTAGAAGGCAGTCCTAGCTCATAATGTGAATACCAATCTATTACTTTCTGTTTCACTTACTAAACACAGTCAATTTTTTAGTCTAAGACACTTTTTAAAATAAAGCCACTGTCTGAAAATCTTAGTTTGTACTGGTACTCATTTGCTTGATAGGTACAGAATGAGGGACTCCTCATGGAACCTGATTTTGCAGTTCTGCATCCTCCAGCATCTCAGTCCCTGTCACCTTGCACCTACATATGAGATGGCTCCACAGCAAGTGATATTATCCTCCAAAGTAAGAAGTCTTTTAACAGTCATACTAATGTCTCTGAGAACAGAATGTATTTTCTAGAAATATACAGATATGTGTCCAGTTCTGGGCTCCTCAGTACAAGAGAGATGTGGAGCTCCTGAAGCAGGCCTAGTGGAGGATAATATAGATGGTTAAAGGACTGGTGCCGTAGTCACCCCGTAAGCCCCGGATAGCGTTGGGCTCTGCGACAAAATATCCAGACCGCTGGAAGCCCAGTGACCAGTCAGCCCNAGAGATCTCAGTCGGGTAGATGGGGTTTTAACCAGGGGTGGGGAAAGGGGAGGTGTACACCGCCAGCCAACAGGGGAGAACAAAGGAGAAGGGTCAGGGATAACAGAACCATTAGGGGGAGAACGGGGGAGGGAACAACATGCTAGAACCAATCAAGAACCAAACTAAACAAAATGTTCTAGAGGAGAGGGAGGGGGGGCACAACCTAGAACCCTCCCAGGGGGCATGGCTATACCGTAGTCTCGGCCCCCGGGTCCGCCTCAGCATCTGCCCCGGGGGAGCTCCCCTGGGAGGAGGAGTCCAGGTCAACTTGAGGATTGTGCCCCTCATCAGACTGGAGCATCTCTCATATGAGGAAAGGCCGAGGAAGCTGGGTCTTTTCAGGCTTCAGAAGAGACAACTGGGAGGGGACCTCAGCAATGTGTATAAATATCTAAAGGGACAGTGTCAGAGGATGGATCCAGGCTCTTCTTGGTTTAAGCAATAAGACAAGAGACAATGGGCAGAAGCTGATGCACAGGAAGCTCCACCTGAATACTGTCCAGAGAGGTGGTGGAGTCTCCCTCCCTGGAGATATTCAAGAAACATCTGGACATAGTCCTGTGCCATGTGCTCTGGGATGGCCCTGCTTGAGCAGGAAGGTTGGACGAGGTGACCCACTGTGGTCCCTTCAAACCTGACCCATTCCGTGATTCTGTGATTCTGTATTATCCATTAATGGCAAGTCAATCTTAATTTAAAACACAATTCTGGCAAAGTAGCATGTTTTTGTAATTTTGTGGGGATCTCAATTATTTCCAAAGAGAGAGAAAGAGCAGTTAAACATCTTTGCAATCTCACTTCTCCCCAGCTTCCGGCATTATGTTTAATGATAGCTAAAAAGCAATAAAATTGGGATTTCATTAGATTAATTATAAATCATTACATAGCAGATATCATAACTTCTGTATGGAAACGCAGTAACTCATCTTGTTCTTAGCTGGGGCTCTGGCTTTTCTTGTGGAAAATATTCAATTTAGAAATACACAACTGAACTGCCAGCACAGAGCAATCTTAGCTCTGTGCTGAAATTATGACGATGTCTGCATAGGTTTTACCTAGCAAATAATCTTGTTCTTTTGCACTCTCAACAAACACAATCCATGCCACGCCAGCATGGCATCATTCCTAAAATAATATACCATGCTTCAGGCCAAGGCTTCTTAGATTGGGTTCTGTGATATTCTAATTGCAGTTAAATGGCTCTTGTTGGCTTAGGCTCTCAGAAGAGCATGGTCATGCCTGTTGTAGCATATCATTTGATAGTACCTCATGAAGTAAACATCTTAATTAATAATCCCACTGTAACTGCTGTGTGTATCTTTGCAATTGCAATTGTTGTCCCTGGAGTTCCTCACTGTTACTGCCTCTGAGATTGGCTTCCCTGGGGATCCAAGCTGAAATGGTCCAATCTGTTTAATTCTGCACTGAAGAAGTGTGTATAACATTGATTATCTTGTGGTAGGTGGAAAATCTGCAGACAAAGCTTGGCAACGGCTAAAACAGTAATCAATACATCTTCATTAAGCTAGTGGTTCCTAAGCCTTCCCCTGTTTTGTACTGTGATCATATTCATAAGTCTCTTCCAAGCTGTTTTTTCAGGTATATCAGAAAATCTTATACTTTCTGTTCATCATTTGAAATTTTATCTCATTTTTCTGTCTTCAGTGTTATAAAAAATAAGTCTTTGTTTTGGTATGTTTGGCTTTGCCTTTTCACATCATATGATTTTATCTAGAAATTGTGGTAGTCTATACCAAAAAGGAGTGAAAAAAAAGAGCATTTTCTATATCAGGTTTTCATGTGGAAAAAGACTAGGCTGTTTCTGCATTAGTAATTCTAAAATTATGAAATGGTAATTATAAATTAAATTCACCTGCATCCAAAGATCTTTAATTAAAGCCTTTTTAACTCTAACAGATGAGCTTAAATTATGTAAAGTATGGTTACACAGGTCTCTGCACTGGCATTTGATTTAAATGTATACCACAATTATATACCAACCTCCAGAGAAATTACTAACATCTAATACCTTTTCTTCCTTTGTCGAGATACATTGTGCCCAGTTTTCTGACTTCTAGTTGGAACAATCAAAGAAATGGGGAATAGCCAACTACTGACTGTATGCCAAATTTTGATTTGAATATAAGAAGCTGCGGTGACCTAGCCATTATATTGAAAGAAAACACAAAGTTATTTAATCTGTCAACTAACTAGAGTTGAAGATTGTACACCAGATAGATACTCAGGAATCATATTCTAATTATAAAGTACATTTCCAGGAATCTATTCCTTCATGCCTCTATCACACTCATCTGTAATTTGTTCAGTCTCTGAAATATTCCAGACTTGACCTTGTCACTGTTTTCTGTTTCTGTTTCTCTCTACTACTCTTCTACTGGCAGCTTTCATGTACCACTAGATGTTTCGTACGTCATTGAAAAGTCAGGGTGTTTCATAAGTACAGTTTTCTGGATTGTAGCATCCTTTTTACTTTAAATTAGATCTTACAGATCTGTTCTTCAAGTTTAAACAAAAAAATATTCTTTCAATTAGCCTGATAAAAGGAAGGATTCTCCTGTAGTGCAATTACTTCCTAATTCAATTTGCAAGTCAACATTTTAAAAAATGAAAGAAAACAGAGCTCACATGCTATAGATTAGCCTCATTGTGACAGGGATGATAATTTATTTTTTAAAAAATCTATATTTGAATTTTTGTGATTTTTTTTATGTAGTGTCCCAGTATACAGTTGCCTAGAAGTGGGTGCTGGGATAAATTTAAGGTTTCCCTTACGAAGAGCAGTAGGAGGTGGTTTTGACTGTCATATATCTGTTTTTTCACACAGAAAGTGCAAGATCCCCATAGCCTTACAAAGGTTGGATGCTTTTATGAAGAGAGAAATGGTCTTTACTCAGCTTGGAAGGGACTTAGTCACAAACTCCTTTCTACTAGAAAAAGCTAATGTGGATTTTATTTGATTTCTCTAGTTAAATTTTTTTCGCCTTCTATAAAGCATTTCTCACAACTTTTATAATTCTTCATGCTGGAGCATTTCCATCAACTTTGTTTCATATCTTGATTTAAAGATTTTTAAAAATAATTTAAAAAATCAAGTACCATTTTTGCTTAAATCTTTGGTTAAACAGAATGGTTTATAGAATTAAAAAGTTTCAAATTCATCATGTAGCTATAGATTTTATCTTTTTGCATATGGGTATTTAATGTACACTCCCTCTTTCATTTACGGGATTAAAGAGGACAAATATTGTGGACGGTTTTGGGGTGACTCATGTAAACAAAAGCTGCACTGAAATCGCGTGTCAGCTTGAGTCATCCAGTATGAAATGAAAAAAACTACTGAATTACATGGCATTATCTTCCTGTTTTATTCTGCGGTCCTGTACTGGCAAATTCTGAAATACAGTTCTGTATAAAGCAGTATCATACATGGATTTACACAAAATCAAACAACTTACCTTAAAATAAAGTGAGAGATTTAAATATGAGATTTAAATTTACTTGGTCACAGAGATACCACAAAGATAGGGAATTTCATTTGGCTCAAATAAGGCATTAGTAATCTGCTCAAATGGTGGAGCAGAGACAGAGAAGCTATCAAGAGGGAAGAGTAAAGTTGGGTGTAGTTGGACAACAAGTTATTGTAGTGAATTAGAATAATTTATCAACATTTTGAAAAATGCCATTTTGAAGTTGATTAGAAGATCAATTTAAGTAGGAAGCTAGGGAATGGTCTGGAAGATGAATCTGATGTAGTGGTTTTCACTGGATAGAAAGAACTCCATGGTTATGATACTTCAGTCTTCCTGAAGCTGAGATAATAAGGATTTGTAAGGACTATGAAGAGGGAATAGCAATAGTTCAGATAAAAAGTCATTAATGACTAAGGATTTTAACAAAAGAAAGGTAGTCATGAGACAATGCAGACAATGGTCCAGAAGAGGAAAATGTAGAAAATAAAAAAGAGGATTAAAGAAAAAGGGAAAAAAGTTTCTTGATAGACCAAAATTATTCACAGGGCTTCCTAAGTATGAGAACTAAGAAGAATGAAAACAGTTAGGTATCTTTGGACTATGTTGTTTAAGCAGGACAGCTTGAAAGAAGGTCTTTATGGAATATTCATGTTCCTTCTGTGACAGAGCAACTTTTCTCTGCTTTTGTACTCCTACCTCATAGCAAATGCTTATTGTTTTCCTTAATGAGCAGAACCATGTTGGATTGTTCATGCATGAAATCTACAACACGAGAAAGTAGTTGCTTCTACACTACTATTCTCTTGAAGAGTTTATGTTTAAAGGACATAACATGCAGCATTCACTCTCAAATTGTGATAGACAAGATGATATGATTTGCAGAAACCCTAACCTTCAACCTGAAAATCAATATTCAGAAATTTAAGGTTTGGCTGCTCTACCACTTTTAGATTTTCTTTAGAAAATGCAAGCAAATATTCTGTCAGCCTCATACATACCTGGGTAACAGAGTACTAAAGAAGAAATAGCATTAGTTAGATCAAATTCTGTTTACAGAATTACCTGGACTTCTTTGAAATCGTACAAAAATGAGAGGAGTGATTCAAAAATGCTGAAAGGCTATGCTTTTTCTGATGAATAAATATATTTTATGCAGGCCTAATTAGCCCACAGAGCAATAACAAGACAAACAAACAAAAATCCCACCTCCAAATAACTAACGATCAAGATTGTGTAATCTTCACAGTTTTCAACAATAAGGGAAAGATGAATAGCTAACAACTGACTAGCTATACAGCTATCCCTTGGTTTAATAGGACTCTGGAGGGAAAACTATCCAGTGGCAGAGAGGTGACATTAGAAAAGGTAGAAAACATGTAATAAGATCTAAATTCAGGAAGTTAACAAGTCAGCAAAACCAAGTGATTTAGAAAAGAAAAAGAACACATTATTTAAATAGTTGAAATATGGAGTCATAGGACTACTTTAAAACATTTATTTTATTAGACAGATGTCCAAACCTACAATATGATGTAGGTCAATATTCCTGCCAGTCAGTTTGTATGGATTTTTTAAACAGATACTAGTACTAGTTAGTACTCACGGACTGTATACCTTAATTGTTCTGTCAGAATTGCATATGACATGGATGGAAGCTTTTCTTGAATAAACTGCAATTTTCAGCACCTTAGTCAATGGGCAAACAGAAAATATATTCAATGCTGGTACATATATGCCTGTGTACAGTCACATACAGCAAGAAGCAAGAATAGGTCTGTAAGACTGTCAGTCCCTTGGGCATATAACTTCTTTTCATGTGCATGTTGGCAGCATATAATCAATAGCACTATTAACAAAACTAATTGAGAAGGTAGATTATAGCTTCCCCATGTAATTTCGTTATTTTGCTCTTTAATCTACCATATGGCATTTCATTACAATTATCATGACTATTTTCAGAGAGTAGTAAGATTTCTGGACTAGTGTATCTTTTTAAAAATGAAGATGCAGATTCAAAGATTCTGCTGGTGGGATCCCACGCAAGCCACACTGCCTTGGCTTTGGGTGAGCTGCCACTGTAGGGAAGGTGGAGAGAGTTTTCTGAATGTTGCCCTTAACAAGAAGACCCTTGAGCACTCAGAGTTGTATATTAATGTTTCAAATCCTAAGTAATAATTTTTATTTTAATTTTTCTCTTACTTTTCTTTTTATTTAATGAAATAATTATGTGGTGAAAAAGAAACAAAATCCAAAATGTATGTTGGTGGTTAATTTGTAACTACTGCTGCAATAATTCCATCCAGCCATTTTTGGCATCACTTTTGAAATACCAGTATAGCCCCACATATCAGTTCTTGTATAAATCATGATGTGGACTCTGACAATATCTGATTTATCTTAACTTGGTATTTTAATTGGCAGTATCATTCAGCTATCATGTTCAATGAGGTAAGATTTGTCTTTGACAGGAAATCCTAAACACATACAGTACTGTATATTTAATATTTGAAAACAAGAGAAAAAATCGTGACGTTATCATGTGACATGAAACCCTTTGTTTGCTGTCCCATGATTGTCTTTCACTCAGATGAATTAACTGACACTGTTCAGGGAGAGATATATCCCAGAAACCTCACTTCAAGGCATGATATCCTACCATACTATGGTGAAAGATAGAATGACTGCAGTATTTAGTAGCCTTTATGTAAGGATTATGCTAGTGGTAAAAACAAATGAGATGAAAACATCCTTATCATTGTACATATACCAGCCAGACCTTAAAACAAATGTTCATTCATCATCTGATTCAGCATCCAGCTCCAGAATAACTCTCACTGGGCTGTGAGTAAAGACTACAGCAAGAGTGTTTTCAGCATCCTCGGCAGTCCCAAGCCAATTATGGAGCCAGTTCCTCTGACATTGGCTGCGTGTTGAAGGAAGAACTGCACGCTCCCTGATTGATACCAATCAGTACGATTTCACCTGCGACTGAATTCAGTGAGGCTGTTCAGCACTTGGGTCCTTGCAGAGTATGATCCCACATCTGTTTAAAACAACATGGTTTCAATCAAAGCACCTGATGACAACTGTCCAGGGAGTTTTTACTTCGACAGGCTGACTGGCTACTTGAAGCAGAAGTTTCCAGTACAAAATGTACAACATTTTAGTTCATGAATAAAAACTAGGGGAATTGCCAATTAAAAAAAAAAGGTATGGGTGAAGCTCCCCCTCCCCTTTCCTCTCCTTTCTGCCATCCTTTCAGTGTCACTGTCATTAGTCTAGCATTTTCCCAGCTGTTTTTAATGCCATGTGATAAACATGATAACAAGTTTGAGCTTTACCCAGCCCTTCTTGGCTCATGATCACACAAAACCTCCATGAAGAGGAAAAAAGTTACTTCCAAAGATTAGTGTTACCATTTTACAGACACTCCGAGCAAAGCCATGAGCCAGGACCACAGGCCACTGAAAGGCATTGCGAAGTGAAAATTTGGGTGATTGTCCTCTGAGTGATTTTAAGTAAAACACTCATTTCCTCTGACATGGTCGCTGAGCTGAGTTTTGTTTACATAGGATTCTTTGAAATGCTCCCTGCTACCCTCTTTATTTTTTTAATCTTAGTCAAGTTTCAGCTTTGTTCATTAAAAACCCGTCAGTGAACTATTATGTTTGAATTCTAACTTAAACCGGCCACTTGGGGGTACTGTGCTGTAAAGCCAAGAGAGAAAGCAACATAAAAAGGCAGACATAATCTCATTCACAGCCTAGATTTGCAGAAGAACACCTGGAATATAAATGTGTCTGGATAGGACCAGGGCTTTTGTGATTAATTGCCAGTTGTTGTCCACAAAAGATAGAACTATGCTGTGAAACCAAGAGAAAGTGTTCCTTGGGGTTTCTACCTCTCTCCTTCAGACATATGGGGTGGGAAGGAGCTCAGTGAAACTCACGAGAAGAAATAGATATTTTCAGAGGAAAAAAGAGCCAAATATTGATACACTGTTTATTTGCTGCCTTGTCAAGGCTATTCCAAATTAAGGATTTATACAAGGTTGCAACCTGGCTTAATTACCTGTGTTTTCCCACAGTTTTCTTGTACAAAGCATACCTTGCTCAACCATAATTCAATTAAGAATCATGAGCTGTGCTATTTAAGCATATAAATGTGGCAAATGTCTGCTGAGCTGCAACTTGTGGAATATTGTCAGGAAAAAAAAAAAAAAAGGTAAAATTTCACTTCAAAACTAGCCTAAAAAATAACAGATGTTAAGCAGCAATGTTAAAACAGTAACAAATTTTGATACGTTGCTTTGATTAATTGAAGAAATACAGAAATGGAAAAACTGACCAGTATTTTACAGATTTGTAGTGCTCTTCATTAAAATGTAGCAATTTTATACTGTGGCAAAATAGATAACTTATATTTCAGAATTATCCAGTTTAATTAGGCATATTGAAATAAGCTGGAAAAAACGTTGTATCAAATCATATGGTGAATCATAAACCCCAGAATGTCTCTATCATTTCCTGCTGGCCCTTAATAATTTTTTGTTTTATTTAAATAATGTTTCTCTGATCATGCACTTAGAGAAGCTAATGAGTATATATTTCTAAAGCAGCTAGATGATTTAAGAAAATAAGTTCTATTTCTAGTAGCATCTTACTTATCTAAGAGAGTGGATTGTAAGCTGCTAAGCAGCAATTTCTTGAAAATGGGCATTTAACTTTGATATTTTTGAGTATTTTAGACACTAGCTCCAACTGTGCAATGTGCTGAGTACTATTCCTCTCAAAACCACACTCAGACTCCCTTGAGTTAAGGACTTAACACTTGTTCCTGTGTGGAGCTTCAGCAACTGCCTAATAAAAATCATACACTCCAATAGCTTGCAGTTTTCTCTAATGTGATGTAAGGACATAAAACTGGAAAGACCCTCTTGGAATATTAAGTCTTTACTGCAAATAATCTTCTTCTGTCCTGTCCTCCATAAGTGTGTAAACTTACACTTAAAAATAACTTGTTCCTTTTTATCCCTGTGGGAAAATTCCTCCAAAATCCTATTCCTTGAATTCTTAGAAGTATAGTTTCCAGTCTGTATTTACTCATAACAAGTTTGCACTGATTTCTTTTTCCTGCTTGTATAATTTCTGATCAGTCTTCCTGATATGTTCATAAAGGTCAAAAGCTGGGGTTTTTAAAGTCACATTAGGTGTGTGAAAACACCTTCAGAATTATGTTAACCTTCAGAAAGATTTTTAAAGGTCAGCTATTGCAGGTACTGAAGCTCTGAAAACTAGTTTAGTTTCAGCTGTGTGAACCTTACCTAATTAGAATCAACATTAGTGTGCAAGTGCAGGCAAAAAAAGATGAGACTTCTCTGCTCAATCACTGAATAGATCACTCATTAGTCCCTTTAATATAATAAATTCAAAAGGGCAAGATTTTCTCAATGGTTTTCAATGAAAAGTCTTCTGTTTATTTTAACAGTTATTGGTAGATTTTATGATTTGGAGCAAGTTTGTCTTCAATGAGTTACTTCTTTAACATGTTGCCTACAAATATATGTGTACTCTGGATTCTGCTCTATTTTCTCTACGCACAGCCAGAATTTCTTACAAAGGTCCTTTACTGTTTTCATTTCATCGTGAATTTTTACTTTTACTCTGAGGTTATGAATTCATTAAAATCTTACTTTTCTCTTTTTGCCAAACGAGAGTTTTATCCTCTTAAAAGTATATCCTTTTATCATCTTAAAAGTACATATTTTTTTTGTTTCACTCAGTGATTGCCTAAAAGAATGGCTTCTAAAATGTCTCAAGGGAAAAATCCCAGGTCTACAGAATATCTCAGAATGGATTGTCCATCTTATTTTCTAAATCCTGGGAACACACAGGTAGACAATTTTTTTTTTTTTTTATCCTTTTCATGTGAAAGCCTTTTTTTTCCTCCTCCAAGAAGATGAACCCATCCATTCTGTCAATAATATAGATTATGGCCATGCCATGTCAATTCTATGACCCTCTCTATTTGAAGTGCTTCAAGAATCATCACAAAACCCTGTGCATCTCACAGTCTCACATAGCTTAAGGAAAAAGAAACAGACAAAGTTGTTCAGAGCAAATTCGTCACAGAACTTTCAAAAACTATTTGCAAAAAGAAGTTTTATAACTTAGTGATTTCATTGATTGTCATTAATATTTCTGGATAGTAGACGTTGAAAAAAGGTCTTACAAAAGTACTACTTATTCAGGTCATGAATCCGAATGAAAATATGACTTTATTATGCTTTCTTGGAAATCAATGAATGCACTTTAAAAAGAAATAAAAACCACCAACCATTCAATTCTCCAGCTGCAAAATTTTCATTTGGTACAGTATTGTTTAATATTTGTTTGACTGAAATACTTTGTAGAGAGAATAAGAGATGTGGAACATCAGACAACCTATACTGAAATTATTTTCTAGGCACTTCACAGGGGCAGCTTAAGAAAGGGGAGTTTTCAACAGAAACTGGTTAATCTGACTAAAGATATATAAAATTAATGGGCCAGAAGACTGGGCAGGGTTGACATACTGACAGTTTTGCAAACTACTGTACTGAGCATTTCATGATTATGAAAACACACAAATATCTTAGAGCTCTTTTTCAAGCAGAAATAAACCTGGGACCTGTGCTCTGAGTCACTCTTGTTCTGAAGACGTAGATTACAGAGTAGCCTTGTGTTGGACAGGAGTAATAGCCATAAATGTATTAGACATAAGTACAGTGTTTCATGGGAAGTTTGTTAATGGCCTGTCTTGTCTCTACAGTCAGCAAAACTGTCTTTAACAGGAAGCAAGAAGTGGATTTTGAAAGCAGACTGAGATTTGCTGTTTAGAAATATTGGTGTCCCATTAAAAGAGGCTGGTGTAGAAGGGGGAAGAGTAGAAGAAGGACTTACAAGTAGAGGAAGACTGAATTGTGTGAGAATTCTAGGGCATTTTTGTACAAAAGACAGCTATTTAAGACATTAAAAGTTAGAGATTGGTAAAATATATGCCAGAAATGGACAAATTCACTTTTTTTTTTTTTAACTATTGTCATTCTATGGACATTCTATACATATAATTAATTCACTATTTTTCAGAAAAGCAAGTTGCTATATACATACATTATATGCAGATGGTCTGAAAAGAGAAACAAAAATATTTTGATGATTTGACACATGCTTTCTAAATGAGCAAATCTAACATGCAGGGCCAGAGCTCTACAATAAACTCTCCATTTGTGGCTAACATTAATTCTTGCTCTTACTTTATACCTCACATTGCCCACTACTCAACAAAGCAGAATGCTTTGTTGTGCTTAACTAGTATTAGAGATGGCAAAGACGTTTTGTGGCTCAGAAGATCCCTCTCATAACCCAAATGCCCACTCTCCTGAGGGCTGGAAGAGTAATCAGGAACCTAAGTCTGCTGCCATGTCCTCACAGGCCACATCACAGCAGGATAAGACGAAACATGTTAATTCCAGCAAAACAAAGGTATTGAAGGAAAGAACCACAGGGAAGTCCTAATGCCTACCCTTACACTCTAACCCAAAAGTACTCCATTATTCTGTTAATTGAGATAATGGGAATATGGCAGACAGAGATGCACAGGGGACGGCTGAACACCTGTGATAATAGAATAGGGCTTGGATTAACTCAAGAGTCAGTGAATCTGAAGAAATTACATGCCCCTACCAGGCTGAGAGCTGCTACCAGACATTTTTGCTCTATTCTGCTTTTGCCTTATGCTAACTCTAATGGCAAACTGGTGTCCTGCTAGCCTGAAGCATCCCTTCAGAGATGGCAATTTACCATCTGTTAAGATAAAGTATGCATAAAGCATAGCTTGGGTTTGATTACTCTGGTTTTGTTATAAGGTGGGCATACCATTTGTCAAAGAATTCCCAACCCTGGGAAATTTTAGATAGATTTCTAGATTTCTCTGTGACACTCAGCCATATAGGAGTCACTAGCAGGTTAGTGTATCTTTGCTCCAACACAGAAGAGAATGTGAAGGGTTTCAGGGTTTAGTGGTAGGTTGTGTTTACCACTGGATGCTTTAGGCACTGTAGTTTCTGGGACTCATCCTGGCTTTGCTGTGCATCTGAATGGAGAGGAAAGTATGGGGCACACAGAGACCAAGTCTACCTCAGGCTGCCTTGCCAGCCAGCTGCAATCGTATAGCGATCTCAGGCTGTAATTTCTTTTGTTCCAGAAGGGAACTTGAGCAGGGAGTTCAGCTTTTTTTTCTAAAAAAGAAGCTTAAATCTCAACTTTACAATGTGTTTCCCATTCCTGCACCAAACACGATGTAGCACAGAGTTTAAGTCTCTCAAAATCATCTTTAAGGCACAGGAAGTGAAGACATTTGAGTAAATTGTGCCACATAGGTTTGTTATTTTACAGACTGTGTTTTGTAGTTTTCTATATAGGAAACAATGCATTTCCATACAATTTCTGGTAGTGAATACAGAATATAATGTTGATTAGTTTACACTCGGTGTTTTTCAGAGTCAACATGACATTCTGAGTACTAAATATACTCTTTCAATAACTTTACAGTAAATTTGTAGAACCTCATGCCACCTTGTCCAGAAGCAGTTCCCTAGGAACAACTTCACTAAATATTTCATGGTACTTTTCCTACTGTATTGCACCAGGAATACAAATAGCAGTGACCAGGGATATAAAACAAACTTTAAAAAACGCTGAGCAGCAGGAGCTACATTTGCTTCTCTGTTACATATAGACACTTCTCTAACTAACATCACGTGTCCTGAATTGTGCAGCATTCTTAGCTCTAATGGAGAGAATGTGTTAATTCATCTTTTCTTTCTCAGTTTATAGTTCTCTTTCATCCTTTAGGTTTTTGGTCAGTTCTCAGTCAGTTTGAAGACTTACATCTATTTACATCTATTCCTTTACTGTTACTTATCTCCATATATAGTATTTGATTCAAAACAAAGAAACGTGTCCAGCTTCCGTGCCACAGTGCCACCAAAATAGGTTCTTCAGAGTGTTTGCAGTCATATACAGACTTTTACAATCCTCAAGTCACCACAGTTTAGCAGGCCATTTTCAAAAGCATTTAGCAGGAAATTTTCAAAAGTTTTCTAAAAATTGGTTTAAACATTGAAACTAAGATACAGAAAATGCATTACAGCCTTCTGCCTCCCACCTCTAGAAAGGTCTGATGGTCTCTGATATGAGATATTTGTACTGCTTGATCATTAGGCAATGTAAACTGAATCTGGAATAGATGTATTTTGAATGAGTTAGCTGGAGTATATAACTAGGTGTTTATATAGCACTTGCCACAAAATTTTCACCTATGGCCCTGCTTGCTTGTGTTCATTCTCTTCTAGCACGGTGGTGGTGAGGACTTACTACATACTTGTCTGTGATGCTGAGTCTGTCACCATCAGTACAGTCACCCTCTTGACTTGGCAATTTGGCTTGGTTTTCACTGGCTAATCTGGGAAGAGACTTTGTTTTTAACATCAGTCACTGCTGTCAGTAAAAGCTTAAATAAAATTACAAACCTCTATACCAGGATCGGTAGCAGAGGACTGTGCCACAAATACCAGAGTTTGAGGAAAACGTCAGGTTAAAGAAACTTTTTTCCATGGACATCAGTGTTTAAGTTCCACCTTGGTAGATAAACTAGTCAACAGAAGATTTGAACTGGGAAAAGAAATGCCATGATTATTTGAAAGCATTCAGTCACAGACATGTTGTGCTGTTTCTAGTCATTTTGGTGTAAGCATCTCACCAGGATTCAGGGGGCAATTTCTGTCATTCAGAAGGCCTTGTCATCCTGCTAATTGTAGATTATGTTAGACCCATGGAAGAGTGCAACCGGTTTTACGGATGTGGCTTTCCTTATCCATGTTAGAACAACCAGTTTGATGTATTATGATGTATACTTAGGTCCTCTTTTCTGGCCACTCCTGTTTCCTGTGTATACACAGGAAAATACTTCTCCTTTGCATTTTGACTGGGTCATTGTTACAGTGTTACAGTGAATGCTTTGCCACCACGTCTGTACATTGCAATGTCAGTAGGTACAATTCCCAGGTGGAGAGCTTCTCCTAGCGCAAACAACAGCAAGAAGCCAGAATGTCCCTGATGCTGAATCCCTCACCACCACTATAGTTATGCTCGCTAATTGATGACTCTTTCAAGTTTACCTGTTGCGCTTCAAACAGAGATAATTTCATTTGCAATGCTATCCCACAGAGGATTGGAGAGGTACAAACAAGGACTTGATACACTGGGGCAGAGAATTAGAAGCACTATTTGGAGGTTAGGGAAGGAGAAGGGTACACCTCATTCAACTTTGTTCCCTGAAGAAAGTAGCAATGAATTTGTGTGCCAAATGCTTCCAGAAAATTGCAAACAGAATAAATTCTGACAAAAAAAAGTTAACTCTCCACCTAAATAGTGAAGTTTGAGCATAAGAAATGTAATGGTCTAATTTGCAGAGTAAATCAGCATATAATTTAAATGACTGATCTCAAAGATGGAATTTTAGTCTGAATATCAGATTAATACTACTACTGTACAGTCAAGCCTGTAGCATAGTGGGAATTATTCCCTTAATTCGTATTAATAATTACTTATTAGGGAAATTTATTTTCCTTACGAGACGTAGAAGCTGTGCTAAGGATCATGAAGGACAGGGACATGGCTTGAGACGGCCAGCACAGCTTCACCAAGGGCAAGTCCTGCTTGACCAACGCAGTGGCCTGGAATGATGGAGTGACTCCATCAGTGGACAAGGGAAGGGCTACAAATCTGTCCCTCTGCTCTGCTCTGGTGAGACCCCACCTGGAACACTGCATCCAGCTCTGGGGTCCTCAGCACAGGAAGGACATGGACCTGCTGTAGCAAGTCCAGAGGAGGGACACAGAGATGATCAGAGGGTTGGAGAACCTTTCCTGCGAGGAAAGGCTGAAAGAATTGGGTTTGTTCAGCCTGGAAAAGGAAAGACTTCAGCTTGTCCCAGCTGTTTTTTTAAACTCCATTTTGAAAAGGGGAGAACTGTGAGAAGTAATCTTGAAGCTGATTTTAATAAGACTAACAACAACCCAACCACTAGTTTCTCCCTTCTTTTAATCTTTTCTGTTTATGATTATGGTAGTTTAAGTTTCGTGTATGACATCTGTTTTCTTTTCTTTACACTTGAAATATCATGATTGAATCTCCACAGACTTGATGTTTATATAGCCTTTTACAATTTCAAAATCTATGTAACATATATGTTACTTGTTTTTAGGCATACTATTTTAGTAAAGATTATACAACAGCTATGCTGAATGGGGACGAAGATCCTAGGAAAGTGGCAAAGCTATTAGAGATAATTCTAAATGTCAAACAGTAGGATTTAACTGGATGACAAATAAGACATTAAACAGAGCACAGTCTTTGCAGAGATCTTGACATTACTTTGTAATGGAAGGAAGACTGCAGACATGAATTGAGTTCAAAGTCTTCTAATGGATGCAGGGTGGGTGAGACGCTGTAGTCAAAGTCTGTGTGGTTTCTGAGTTAACCCTTGAATGGCAAAAAAATCTGCATAAATAAAATAAAATAAAATAGTTTTAGAAACCCAACACACCAATAACTAAAACTTTAAAAACCCCAAAAAATCAAAAAACCAAAACCAGATACACATATGAAACTGGCCATTTGGCTTCTTTTTTATGAAAGTTTGTCCAGCTCCATTGCCTACAATATTTATAACAGTAACTTTCCACGATGTGATGCTCTTCATAGGCTAAATACAAACATAAAAACCTGCAAACTCACAGCTTGGAACAATGATCTTCAGAAGAAGAGCCTGCATGCCATTTGGATCAGAACAACCAAGAAAAAAACCAAACGTTAGGAACAACAATACACCAACTACCTAGTGCAATTCAGTGTGTGCAGAGTGTGAATTCTATTTATTCTATTTATTCTATGGTTTCTGTATTGAATTTTTTACCCTCAGTACTTTAGTTACTATGAAACCAGCTGCACTGAGCTCAAAATGAGATAATTATTAAAAAGCCAGAATGACTCCCACTATGTTTTTCACCCAGAAAAAATACAACTATAGAATTTCATGTCTCAGGAGGTTTTTATGTTGAGATGTTAGTACTGACACTTCAAGGATGAAAAAGAGTTATCATTTTTCATCTCCTATTTCTAGATTGACAAGGGTTTAAGTACAACTCTCAGTGGCTCAGGGGCAAGTGTTTCTTGCTATCAAAAATGAATCAGCTAATTCTGCTACTGAACTCTGTATGTAGAAGCATGGCAATATTGAGAAGTTATTTGAATTATGACTAATATAATTATCATTCTACTGACAGGAAATAAATTACATAAAACAGTAAAAAGGAAAAAAAATAAAGCATTTTAACTTCTTTGGGCATAAAAGCAATTTCAAATTTGTGTTCTTCTGGACTCAGAACTATAAAAAGTGGAAAAAAGCTGGAGTTGAACCAATTTTGATTTGCTTACTCTTGCAAGCATCCTAAATGAGATTAATTAGCAATTGTAATTTGGCTAAGGAAGGAAAGGCACCCAACTGGTCTTTGCATATTATCACATAGATGTTATGGAGGATCACAGAGGGGTTGTGGCTGGAAGGAACCTGTGGAGATCAACCAGTCCAACATCCCTGCTCAAAACAGGGGTAGCTGGAACAGATTGTTCAAGGCTGTGTCCAGACAGGCTTTGGGTATCTCTAATGGTGGAGATATTACTAAGTCTTTTAATAGGTGCACATTTATATAACAGACCTCCCCTTGCAGCATACAAGCAGAAGATATTTAGTCTTTCATGTATCTCAGCTCATTCAAGAGCCTGTTAGGCTAACATTATGAATCATCTTTCACCTATATCCTTTTATGCACAGTAAGCCACATCATGGGGACTGCTGTTATTGAATACCTGGTTTCCAGCTGAGCAGACAGCTGCTGCTCTTTGACATCTATTATGGCTTTGTAATCTTCATTTAAGAAAAATCTTATTTTGATGAACATAGTATAAAACTCTTCTAGTTTTGACTAAAGAGACACATCCAAGCTCCAGACAAATTTCTGAATGCAACACCTGTGGATGGCAAGAAACATGCATACCTTTGAGGGTGTTTTCTATTAATGGCAGCAAGCTTCTAAAATAAAGAGTTTCTCCAAAGAAATCCTACTACATTGCAAGCATACTGACAGCTCCTTCAGCCCTGCCTTGCCACAGAGTGCAGTGGGCAAAGTACTACGGCTAAGTATGGCTGAACTCTCTGTAGGCTTTAGCTAAAATTCCACTTGGCAGCTTCAAGAATGAAATAATCGAATGAGAAAAGTAAGTGTTGGAGGGAGCTCCCAGTGAGAGTGAGTGTCCTCTTGTGAGACTTGTGCTAAAGTCTTGCAGTGCAATATCCCCCTGCAGAAGCACTCAGATAATCTGTGCCAGAGATAATGAATCCACTGACACTTCAGAGAAAATTTTCTGCTTTTGGAAAAGTAAAGACAATAAGAGGTGTGAAATATTTTCTTACAGTCTCCACAGTGCATATGTGGGTATACCACAGGAAACTCAAGACCTCTAAATGTTCCCCTTTATCTTGACCACTACTTTCTTGCTTGGAGTCAGAATTGTGATATGTGCATAGCTCTTGACTGCTGGGCTGCAAGGGCAAAATGGAAATGTCACATCCATTCAAATGAAGTACATATCACCCACACAAGGAGTTGCTCTTCTGAGTCATATGGAGAGACAAACAAGATTATGATCTTTATTCCCATCTGTTTCTCACTCTTATTTTGTGTAGGCTGGTGCACTATTGTCAGCAACCTTCCACTCCAAGAAGCGGAGGGGTGACGATTTCTTCCATCATCTTCCCTTAGTACTTTCAGGTTAAACCCTAAATTCATACTTTTAAATTCAGGCCAGAAGAGGAAAAGAAAAAAAAAAAGCCAGGAAAACAAGATTTCTTCCACAGAAATGAGAAGTGGCGGTAGAAGTTCACTATGTTTGCTTTATGCAGGAGAAGGTTTTTTAGAAGGAACTCTTAATCTTCTCTCTAAATTTCAGCCCTGAATAC
>VWZT01000768.1:3808-29808 GCA_013397055.1 Pachycephala philippinensis
AAAAAAAAATTGCCACTAAATACACACAAAAAAAAAAAAAAAAAAAAAAAAAAAACAACTCAAAACAAAGCAAAACAAAAACCCATGCAAACCAAAACTAGTTCTTTTCCAGTAAGATCATAAAAGAAAATGTTTTCTATCCTATTTAAAATGCTGTGTTGCTGGGCATGACATTCAAGGTTTACTGTGTCCTTGTCCAAGGCACTTCTTTCTCCATTGACAGTCATCTATCATACTCATTAATTGCTTCCTGCCATCTAAAAAAAATACAGTATTGCTTTATATATGTGCACTCTGGAATACTTTCTGATCCTTGTGAATTAAATGCAAATTGGTCTGGTAGAATTCAACAACTGGTGATGTGTAGTACAGCTGAAGAGAAACACACTTTCTGCTTAATCTTGTTTCTTGTTCCTTCTGCCATTTTGTTCTGATTATTTTTTGATGTCTTTCCTTTATCCTGTTTGCCACAAAGAGAAAGTTTCTTGACGTACCAGATTCAATTCTGGTAGTGATTACAGAATTGATCATACTGGCTGCATTAAAGACAAATTGTGAACAAGAACAGCTTCAGAAGTTTCCTCTAATCAGGGGCAGATCCAATTAGCCTTTTGGACAGGCATTTCAGAAAACAGAACTATAACACTATAGTTGGAATACAGTCAGTTGAAGGGTGTAGTAGGCAAACATGGACCAAATTATGCCATTTTAGTATGTTATTTTGCATTGTCAATAGAGAGCTGTTTGCTAAGATGTTGCTGAAAATTTGCCTTTTTTCTTGCAGTCCTGTATGAGGTGGTTAATGCGATGATCAGGCTGGCACTCAACTGAAGAGATGCATTAATTTGACAATAAGTTCAAATGTATTCTTGCAGAGACTATTGCATAAGATTACTTTATATGATGCTAACAACGACAAAAAAAAAGATTACTTGCATGCAGTAAATATTTAAGATAATGCACTTTTATACATTTATTATAAAGAGGAATCACTCTCTCCCTAAAAATAAAATTCCATTTATCTCACGATTAAGTATCTGGAGTCTCTTAACAATTGTCAGTTACTTGTGCACACAAGTGTGATTATTGTATACTAGAGGTTAATTAATCTGTTGTCACATGCTGCAGAATACCTGGTTTATTTCAAGTGCTGATTTTGGAAAGGCAGAATAGTGTTTTTATGAGTACCTTGGTGACTACTTTTCTCAGCATGTTTTTAGGAGAACCCTCACAGTTACTGATAAGACCTGATTTATTTTAGCTCAAGAAATTAACTGATTTAGTATTCATTATCAAGGTTTTTCTTCAAGTGCTTTAGAACTTCACTGTTTTATCTCACTTTGCTGAAGTTAAGCAACCTGAGTGCAATTGAGAGGCAAAAGGCTAGATATAAACAGTCAAATTTGATACTTCCCTTGCATAATAATCTTTTAGCATATAAATCAATTATATTACTATAATTTAGCTGATGGAGCTATTCCTCTTGAATTGAAACAGGCTGTGGTGGTACTAAGAAGAAATCACTTTTCCTTATCTTATATACATAATCATATTATTCAGATTCTTTACAAGATGTCAGAAGTGTTCAAATAATGTTATGACTAATACATGTAAAAACAGCTTAATTGATTTTTGGTATTATTTAATATGGTCCAGAAGTTGTTTGAATTTCCTGTAAGAAATTATAGAAATGGTGCTACAAGTGGAAGATTTCTGTGGTTATGGATTAAACAATTCTCTTTTGATACATATTCACACTCACATATGCTGATTTTATTTCTGCTAATATGAAACAGAAGCAACTCCACTGTAGATAGCAAAATGTAATCCTCAGTTAAAAACCAGAACAGAATATTTTATAGCTAGAAGGTAGATACGAGGCTTAACCTAGATGATTGTGTACAATGTAAATGAGAACAACAAACTTCCTAAGCAGAGGAAGTTTATGTAAACTGGGAAACCATTTGTGAGTCATTTAGGTGACTGTTCACTTGTTCAAGGTTAGTAGAAAAAAAACAAACTGGGATGCTTTGAGATGCTTTATTAGCATCTCTCCAAGAGACTTCTTTAAACATTTTGCAGTACAAAGTAATGCAGATTAAAAGGTCTTTCTCCCTTACTGTGATGTAGAAGAGTTGAGTGACACACACTCATACTCACAATACATACATTGCAGGGCACTTAAATGGATGCCTCCAAATTGCAGCAGAGGGGAATAGTGTAATGCTGCAAGGCATGGAAGGCAAACCTTACGTCCCCAGTCATGCAGATAAAAATGATTTTGCTAGTTTACCTGCAAAATACGCATAATTTAATTATTTTGTCTTCTCAGTAGAAAATATTGTTATGGCTTCAGTATCCTAGCACATAGTCTTTAATTCTTTACTCTTCAGTTGTTCTAATGGAAATAGGAAAGAGTGGTTCTTTTACCCTAGGCTGCAAAAACAGCTTAATTCCTTTCCTGAACTCTCTGTCATTAAATGCCCTGGTGTACTGTCTTTAAGAGCCATGACTATGACTTTTATTTAGCCTTCTATTGCACAGCAAGCAAAAAGACGGGTCCTATCCATGAGAAATTAATGAACAAGTTTAGCTGCTGCAGGTTCATTTTCTGCATTCTTTTCATATTGGCATAGTCTTTGCTTTCAGTCATTCTGTGAACAGCACGGTTTAGAAGAAGGAAAATAGTTTCCCTTGTCTGCCTGGAGGTCTTTTGAGTAAAAATTTGATTCCACTAACATCTATGAAAAAGAAATCTGCTTCTTAGAAGAGGCTTCTTTTACACCTGATTATCTGAAATTTCCAAACATTAGCTTGGTAGTTGAAGATCTGTGACAGATGTTGAAGCATTAAAAGAAAGTGTGTATTTCCATCACTTAGGCTGATAAGGCATTATTTAAAATGCCTATGGGTACATGGAAATTGCTATTCAGTGCACAGCGGTCACCTTGGCCTGTTGTGTCACCTGTGAACCCAGGGCCCTAAAGAGTGGAAGTTTTAACAGAAAGTCGTAGTGTCTGATGTTTCTGCATTCAAAGCAAGAGCAGATCTGCTGCTGCTTTAGTGGAACAAAATTTCTCTACGACAGAGACACCTGTTTTCCTCCTTCTCCCTATCATTTTAATTTTAAAAAAACCCAACAACAACAACATCCCAACAAACAAACAAAACCTCCCAAAGGAACAGGGAAGGCTAATGACACCCTACACACACATTCCAGACAACAGTTTTCAGCCATGTTGTTCGAGCCTACAAGTGCCCAATAGGTTTACAAATATGACCACTGGCTGTTAATGTTGAGCCTGTAATTACTTCAAGCCTGCAATGTCAGGGGGATTTGATATGTAGTATCAAATGTGTGTGTACTGTTCTTTCAGAAGATGCCTTTTTCAAGCGGCAAGAGAAGTAGGTAATGATAGGTGGCCATTAACCATGTACTGAGATCCATGGTGAGAACAGGCAGGACACTGGATTGAGAAACATCCACAGACCAAAGGTACTGGTGCAGAAGGAGAGGACTTTCTTATTGCAGAAAACTATTTGAGTAACTACTTACGCTTAGGCCAAAAGTACACTGGGAAAACAGCAGTGTGGAATACATCATACCACTTAATAAAAATTCCTTTGAAAATAAAAATGGTAAAGTTTGAGGCATTTTGCCAAGACTTCAAGGCTGCCATTAAAGAAAACACAAGTTGAGAATATATCTGTGCATACCTGTGTATATCTGCGCATCTCCTAACTATGAGTTCAGGAGCTGTGACATTTGGAAAATGGAGTATATAAACAATGACATCAAGAATTCAACACTAAGCCAATGGCAGGCCACACAATTTTACTTCTTTCATCAGAGACAGGTACAAACTCTTTTAAGTATATTTTTCTGTTTGTACATGCACATTTCTATTGGCATAGCAAGCATATGCAGGCATTTTGTGATGTCTCAGAGTGCCATAGTCTTACAGATAATGCTTACCTATGTAAAGAATTTTCAGAAAGTTGCTGTAAAACCATTGTAATTTCATAGATGTTAATGAAAAATACAATGTTTTTGGGAGGTTTTTTGGGGGTTTTTGTGGGGTTTTTTTTGTTTGGTTGGTTTTGGGGTTTTTTGGTTTNTGGGGTTTTTGGGGGGTTTGGGGGTTTTTTTGGTTTTTTTTTTTGGGGGGGGGTTTGTTTTTTGTTTTTTGTTTTTTGTTTTTTGTTAAATGAAACAAGTTTATTTTGAAGGTGTTTTCTTCAAAAGCCTGACTTTCTCGGTATTTTACGTCTAGGACAGCTATGGTTTTGCTGCTGGCTGAAGGGGATTAGATTTCACAGACTATAATGATAATGAGGAAATCACCAATGCTGTGGTCAAGAGACCAGAAGTACCTTGCGAGAGCCAGGCGCCTCTCCTGACTCCCTCTTTGCCCTCTCCACAGAGGAACTGGAGGCAAGAGGAAGCGGGCCAGGAGCTCCCTGGCTGGGCTGGTGCCGGGCTGAGGAGGAGAGCAGGGCTGTCGGTGCGGTGCTGCCCGCGGGGAGCGCGGCTGGCCGGGCACACCGCCGGGGCAGGGGGCTGGGAGCCGGGCTCTCCGGCCCGGCCGCCCTGCTAACCCGCTCTGCCCCCGGGCCGCTCGCACGGCAGCCCTGCTCTCCCCGCACACCAGCCTCTGGCCCCTCGCACTGAACCTCGGCCCCACGCCAGCCCCCCTCCAGCTGAGCCAGGCGGGATCACCGCGGCCCCTCGCTGCCTCCGCGCTTCCCGGCTCGGGATGGTGCAGCATCGCCCAGCTCGCGTCCCCCCGCCCCCACACACACAGACAGACCCCGCTGCTCTGCAAAGCGGCTCCCGTCTCTCTGGCGCTGTCACCATCCGTCCGCTGCTGTCTCGAGTGACATATCCGCGGCGTCCATCTGGCTGCAGGTACTGGCCTGTGACACACGGTGACAGCGGGGCTTGGCAGAGGTGTTAGAGGTGCTGGGGTCATCCTCTCGTCCTCGGCATCCTCTCATCAGTCCAGGGGTGTTCGTTATTTCTTTATTTGTCCCTCTCCTTGCAACACGCTGGGGTCATTTATTCGTGCCTACTTAGCCGTGACTGCACAGTAGACAGTATCAGCTATCGATGTACCAGTGTACGTATGTATGCGTGCGTGTGCGTGTATGTATGTTCAGAAAGTTCATGCAATTTAGAATCAGAATCCTTTAGGTTGGAAAAGACCCTTAAGATCATCAAGTCCAACCAATTAGTCCAGCTGCCAGGTTCACCACTAACCCATGTCCCTAAGTGCCACATCTACTTAGCTTTTAAATTTCTCCAAGGATGGTGACTCAGCCACTTCATGGGGCAGTCTGTTCCAGTGCCTGACAAGCCTTAGAGTGAAGAAATTTTCCTAATATTCAGCCTTAATCTCCCCGGGCACAACTTGAGATCATTTCCTCTTGTCCTGTTGCTTGTTACGTGGGAGAAGAGACTGACCCCACCTCACTACAGTCTTCTGTCAGGCAGTTGCAGAGAGCGATAAGGTCTCCCCTGAGCCTCCTCTTCTCCAGACTGAACAATCCCAATACCTGGTATTTATTACTGGCGAGAGAGGAGAGTTCCTGGAAGTAATTTATATACCTAATACTTTGAAAATGCCAGTTTGCAATAGCTTGGGAAATTTTAAGTGAGGTATGGAATAAAAAGAAGCACAGAGTGCTGAAAAGAAAGACCACAACTTTTAAGACATTTACTAGATTAATAATGAAGATTCAGTCACAAGACAGATATTGCTGTACATTCATTTTTACTCAGTAGCAAAGGGAAGTGAAAGGAAATACACACAGAAAAAAAAATCTAGTCATAAATCATCAGAATTGAAGGGTAGGGAGTACAAAAATTGTTAAAGGGAAGTTTAAATACCAAAGGATGAGGTGGCACTAAGAAAACAGATACTTTTGAGTACATTTGAATAATGTTAGCAATGTTATAGATCCTACTTGGTTTTACCCAAACTGTAAAACAAAAGTATGAAGAAATTAGGAAGCAGGCATACCAAATGCCTATGTCTGGTATATGTCTGAAGGGAACATAGCAAGGTGCTGTGAAGTGAGTATGATTAAATACTTTCTAATCCATTAGTCACTAAGGATAATTGTGAAAAATATTGAGTAGGAATTAAAACAGGCCCAGATAACCTGCAGCCAAAATTTCCAAAAACGTCTTGTTTAATTTGATGTAAAATTTTAATAAATCAGGAACTCCCAAGAGAAACACCAGAAGAGTGGAACAATGCTGCTGTTGTGCTACTATCAGCTGTAATTTAAGTAATTAAACACTGCCAACAGTGAGCACATGTAAACACCCCGATAAATTTTCCAAAACGTTTGCTTAATGTTACTGAGTGCTTTATGATAAACTGAACAACAGCGATTATACTCAATCTTCCTGTTCCAGCTCTGCCATATTTGCGATGTGATCCAGTGGAATTGCTCTCCTGCCTTCTATGTACAGTCGGTGGAGCACAGGGAGTAAAACCAAATAGTCCATCCAAACAGACTTTTGTGAGAGGTAATGTAGTTATTTTTAGTGAAGTTTAGACTACTAAAAGATAACATAAAAGTGCAAAACTTCATTGTATTTGCCAGCAGTAGAAACATGTATTATTCCCCAGACAGCATTTAATCCAAAATGTTTCTAAGTCCCTCTGAAGCTGCCCTTACTTACTGTATTTTTACCAGTATTATAAAACACTTAAACCTCAGAGGAGACTGCTGCTGGGGCATCACTCTAACAGGAGATGATGGGTTTAAGCTCTCTGCAGATGCAGAAACATTTATGTAACAATAATCTTCATTAGTGGTTTTAATAATAAAAAGATGGGAATTCTTTCCTCATACCTCAGGACTGCAGACTTATAATTAATGTGCAATTAGCTTCTTTATTCCACCACACCATAAATCTTTACAAAACAGAACATTAGTAAATCTTAGCAACAGCATGCATATGTGGATTTACTTGGGAAAATTGTCCTATGTGATAAAACCTTTAGGATTTACGAGAGGTCCTGGACCCTACCCCCTCACTTACATGAATGATAATATGAAAAATTCTTCCTCATTTGGTCATCCATAATGTCTTTTTTACTTCTCTCAGGAGATAAGGTACACCAGGAGTTTTATTTTGCTCTCGTAATTTCTTGTTTGTTTGCAGTGTTAAGACAGTGGATAACTTCACATTGCCAGATGAGATTACCCTACCATGTGACTAAATTAGCAAAATCTGGCTATGATAATTCTCAGACATCTGCTAGAAAGAAACCTGGGCTCCTGCTGGTTGTTTTCTAAGTATTCCTACTGCAAGGACAAGTTTTCCCTTTTAAGAATTAGACTGGTTTGTGATTTTTATACAATTAATTATTCACATTCTGAATGCTACCGTAATTCATATCCTTTAACCCAGGCATTTCTGTTGAAGGGTATGTTAAATAATGTGTACTTGGAAGGTGGTTGAATCTGGGATATTTTTCACTGCACCAGTATTTGAGGTCATTGAACCTGTCAAACAAGTTTGGGCCAGTAACAAAGTTTCTCTAAGTCTATTCCTTTTAAGGAGTGCTGTGCTGTGAGTTACTGAGCAATGACATGCACAAAGTACACAAAGTGTGAAAGAAAATAAAAAAGTCAGCCGAAGTAAAACTTTATCAAAGTGTAAAATAGCAAAACAATAGAATAGCAAAACAAACAGAAACTAAACCCACCACCCTAAAGAGAAAGCCACACATCATGTTAGAGCAAAATTAAGTTTATTTTCATCTCCCAATTTTGGAATATGCATGACATTTGGGGTCTGTTTCTGTTTGAATGTCTGTGTCCTACATAGCTGTTTGCTCCTAAGAAAAGTGGATATAAGCCACTACCAAATAAAAATCTGTATCCATTTTTCACAGGTTGAAATGACCGTGCTCTATGAAGGCTCAGAAAAAATAAGAGATTCTCATTTTTCAGTAGTTCTTGAGTGAATGACAGCAGGATCTCTCATGGTCTTCTACCACTACTCTTGCTCATAGTAGGTATGAACATACACATAGCTAGAAATGGTTAGGAAAGTGTATATGTAAGTTAGGAGTAAAACTAAAATATTATTGGTATCAAGTATTCTGCCTCTCCATATCAACAATACCCAGGAAGCCGCTGTGAGCCATAAAAAAAACTCCCAGTAAACATTCAAATATGGAAAAACTGGTTACTTCCTCACTGAACCTACATTAATGTATTTTTGCTCGTGTTTATTCCGAAACATCATCTGCCCGACTCCTATACTCATTACCTTTTTTATTCAGCCAACTACTTCCATGTAAAGCACATCATAAATTACAAGCCTATGAAACATGTAAACATTTCCTTCTACTTCCTGCCTCTACTTAAAATATCACTTCTCTTCCTGGTTGCTACAGGGCACTATTTCTTGGCCTTTTTGGTTGGTACCTTCCTGATTTAAAGATTATACTCATCTTCAAGGAATCATAACAACAATGAAAACCTGATCAGCGGAAGAGAACAGTAAATTATTGTTTGTGCCTCTGCTCTTGAAGAATAACGATGGGCAACAGAAGAAGGAGGGAACTACCTGTAGCTGTGTAATGATTTTGTTACGAGATATTCACTGAAAATTACTTCTGACTACCCTCCATGAGGTCAAACGTAACAACCATCCAGCTTAACAAAAAGGGTGATTTATGACTTTTCCCAGCTGCATGTGAGCTAGTTTTCAGTAATATGGGCATGTCAGACAGTGAGATGTTTGAGTTATAAGGTTTTATACATCACACCAGATTTTTTAAAATTTCAAACCTACCCCTAGCAAAACATACATTTTTTTTTCTTTTTAGCTGAGGGCAGAATTTTCACTCCTGATGGTATAATACAATTTATATTGTAAGCAGCTCTCAAGAAAAACTGTACTGATACCAACCATTTACAGACTCCTTTGTTTTTGGCAGCCTTACCAAGATCACTGTGAGTTCATATACCTGAATCTCTGAGAGTGGGCATGACTCATTAATGGTGGATCAGCCAGAGGAGTTAAAAGGAAATTAGGTTGATGCTTGTATCTGGTCTAGGAAATACCATTGGCTGACAGATATTTTAGGTGCCTGTATTTCTCTTCAGCTGAACTGTGCTGGTTTTGGCTGGGGTAGAGTTAATTCTCTTCACAGTGGCTGGTATGGGGCTATGATTTAGATTTGTGCTGAACACAGGGTTGATAATACAGAGATGTTTTAGTTATCGCTGAGGAGAGCTTACAAACAGCCAAGGCCTTTTCTGCTTTTCATGCTGCCACACTGGGCAGAAGACTGGAAGTGCATGGGAGATTAGGAGGTGACACATCAGGGACAGGTGACCCAAAATGACCACAGGGATATTCCTGACTATATGACATCATGCTCAGTGTATAAAGTGGGGGCAAGGAAGGGAAGGACATTTGGAGCGATGGCCTTTGTTTTCCCAAGTCACCATTATATGTGATGGGGCCCTGCCTTCCTGGAGATGGCTGAACACCTGCCTGCCCATGGGAAGGAGTGAATTAAAGCCTTGTTTTGCTTTGGTTGTGTGGACAGCTTTCACTTTCCCTGNGCTTTCACTTTCCCTGTTAAGCTGCCTTTATCTCAACCTGTGAATTTTCTACCTTTTACCCTCCTGATTCTCTCCCAGTCCTACTGGTGGGGGAGTGCGTGAGTGGTTGTGTGGGGCTCGGCTTCTGGCTGAGGTTAAACCATGTCACGCATCAAGAGAGATGTAGCAGAATTTCGAATTGACAAAGCCCACGGGAGCTCAGCAGAAAATATTGACAGTCTTGTAATCTGCACAATTCTATTACTCAGCTACAGAATAACCAAACTGTAAGTAGTGCAAGCTTATTGAAAGGAGTAAGTGAGCTGGAAAAAAAGACCGTTAGTGTTTGGAAGAAAGCTTAAGCATATCACATAAATATTTGATCCAAGACTAAATTGCCCAGAGGATTGCCTACATTATATCGAATTGTTCTTAGATGAAGAAATATATGAACCAGAGTGTGATATTTTGGGAAGTATTCCCTGAAAGTGTTAAAAAAAAATGTATGGCTATGACATTCGGGGATCTATTTTAATGGTGAGTGTGGAAGTGCTGAGTTAAATGTTTGGACCCAGTTCTGTTAGAGGTCTTTTCCAACTTTACAGTTCTATGATTCTATGAAAGTTCTTCAGCTTGTTAAAAGGTGCTTTGAATAAAGCTCATAAAGGTAAGACATATACAGAAAAAATAAGTTCAGACCTTGATTTCTTTCCTTTTAGAGCCAACCCTGATGTGGGAACAGAGATACGATGTAAATTTTCGAAGTGGTTAGCATAGTGGGAATTGTACTGCTGTGTACATCCTTCTGTTGTTCCAACAAAAAACCTAATTCTGACACTTATCTCAAACTGTATGTACAGGTCATCAAATGCTATTAAACAAGGCAAATATTTACTTGCACTAGCAATGAGTAACATCATTCAGAGAAAAGCTACATTTGTATGAAACTCCACAATCAGCAAACTCAGAGATCATCACTCCTTTAAAACCTGCCATATCCTCATGTCAGGAAAGTGTTCTAAAAAGTTACTATCAATAAAAACTACAAAAATATTTCACTTTCCAATTTTGAAACAACTGTTGTATAATTACTCCTGCATATTTACTTCGTAAAGTTGGAGACAATTGTTTTCCATTGACCTAGAAATACTAAGTTTAGATTTTAAAAAATATTTCATATTCAAGATATAAGCACAAATTCCTAAGGGGAAAAAACTCACCTTATGCTTGCTTAAATATTTGTTCATATTTCTATTTTCTAATGGTTTCACCTATCCCTGTTGCATAAGTTTTAAATCAAAAGCTTATTCCTTGTAATAAAAACTCTGGAAGTTCAAAAGTTCATGTATCATTAGAAGATTTGATTTCTTTAGAATAAACCAGTAGAGAAAAACATGATAGAAGGATAGCAAAGTAAAGCAGGAATCTCTAAGGGAACTTCGAACACATGCATGGAGAAAGAAAAGCTATAACAGTTTAATTTTTAGTGCATATGGTGTCATTATAAATTTGAATATCTAGCTTCTATGCAATAAAAGTTTCTCACCATCACAAAAAAAAAAAAAAAAATCATAAAAGGCTTTCTGCACCCAAAATATCCTTGAAAAGAGTTTAAAAATTATGTTCTGGTTTTACAGACCTTCAGTACATTTAGAAGGTCATAAAGACTGTATTCTCCACTGTTTGCAAACCTGTAAATGAATCTCAAACTCTGGGACATGGAGTATGACATACTGCTACATCAGCAAGTGCGTCCTAAAACAGCTATGGAGTTGTTTTCAGGTTCATCCCCTTCTGAGAACAGAAGGGGATGAACCTGAAAAAAATTCCTGAAGCCATGGGATCTTTAGCCTGAAGGAGCTCCCACCCTGACCGCCCTCAGCATAGAGGTAAATTTGCAATTTTAGCACAAGTGGTTATGGAGCTCTCTGTGACTACAGTAGTTAAGCAGCTTGCTTGCAGTTCCATGCCCTCAAAGGAGACGATAATAATTGTTCTAAGTCAGTGATTTCTGCATTAAGGGACATCAAACATGCCTTTTGTAATGATGCTGCTAATGGCAGGACAACAGAGGCAGTCCCTGTCACTGCATGCAGCCGCTCTGAAGGACGCTTTGCTACAGCTGCAGGCGAGACCTGGGTGTGAGAGATGTTCCCAGACTGTATGCCTTAAAAAACACAAAACAGTTGGCTCAGTGCTAGAGTCAACTATATAAGCAAAGAATGAAATACTGATAAGTCCAAAAAGCCCTCCAAAACTGGCCAACACTGATGGCAGGCACATCCCCCGCCTTTCACAGCTTCCACACACCTTGGGGAGCTAGAGCTCTGCTGCGACAGGCACCATCCCATTCCCCCTCCCCTTCTCCTTCCCTTCCCTGGTGCCTGGTTTTCCTGCCCCGGAGCACCAGGGCCCTCTGAGGACACCGTGGTGTCACGGATGGCTGTGCTGAGGCCCAGGAGTCGGTGTCCGGAGGCCTGAGCCCGGCACCCGGGGTCGCCCTGCAGAGCGTCCCTTCTGTGCTCCCACATCTTACATCAACCACATGACTTTTTCCACTAATTCCATTTCACTGGTGTTCATCTTGGCGAGACGTTGGTGAGAGCTCCACTGCAGATGAAGGTGACAGCTTTAAGCCTTTTTAGCCACTCCTAGAAAGCTCCGCACAGATGCCAAACACACCTCCAGTAGAATTTCTGCTGCTCTGGAACCAGCTTGGGGTGGAAACTAAGCCCACAGTAGTGGCAAAAAGAAAACCAGATACTTGAAACTATCTGATTAAAAAATCTTAAACTAGGGTGAAACAGCCTCAGTCAGGAAAGTTTTGCTTTTCTGTGGCAGCTGTTTATGCTCTCACAGCTCGATGCAAAAGGTCTCAGGGGTCAAAGTTCCCAGTGTAGGAGCTGCTACAAGCACACCAGAGAAGGCTGTGAGGGCAGTGAGCTGGCAGTGCCCTGTACTGGTGCCAAAGCTCCTTTACTACAGACTCTGCCTTCAGCTCTGATGCCCATGGGTCAAGACTTAGCAGCATGAATGATGTACCTCACCAAATAACCAACCAGGCTTCAAACAGAAAGTTGTCAGGAAGACTGAACAAAACTGTAGATTGGGAACTAAGTTTAAACAGGCTTCTCTCAATGTTGGATTACAAAACTTCTTCAACACAAAACTGATTAAAAAAAAAGAAAACCCCAAATACTGATCCACCTTCAGTGTCATATATCAGTTTTGCAATTGCTTTTGCCAGTTAACCATGTAGAAATCTGCGTCTGACTGCTGTAACAGTCTACATTGATGTCTGTTGGATTGTGTTGTGAATATTTATAACAAATATGATTTGTTTGTTAAAACACTGCACTACAGGAGTTTTTAATCCATGCTGCTGATGTCTTCAAATATTATGAAGTAACTTTTAGTCCAATTTGCTTTTCTTCAGGATAATGCTCTACCTTTATGTAATTTAAATGCTATAGTGTTTACTGTTTTCTGTTTCTCTCCTGTTTGCTTTCAGGATATCACATGCTGTACCATGTTGCTGTGCTTTAACTGAAAACACTGCAGGTGGTTTTCTCTGTTCATTTACTGTTTTTACCGGGAAAACAGGTGAGCATGAGAACAGTTCAATTTGTTTTGAAAAACATAGGACTAACAAAAAACCGCCGCTAGACTAGAAGAGATATATATATATATACATATACATATATATATTCTGTTTGTATTTTGTCTTACCGAGAAAACTGTAAAACACACTTTCTCCAGCTACATGCAGCAGTGTACAGGTACAGTTATTGCATGTTGTGCACAACTGGATAAAGCGTTTTGTTGAAGAGGTTGGCAGTTTGAACGTAAAGCAGAATATACAAAAAATACTTGCAGTTCCAGGCCAAGCATAATTTTCTAGATTTTTGAACAAGAAATAACAGAATCTTAGTGTGATTTTAGTAGAAGATATAGGAAAGTAAATGGAAAGACAGAATCTAGTAGGCAAATCATAAGGAGCTGCTTCATCTAGAAACTGTGTATAGCTTTATAAGAGATTAGATAAAAATTTTAGCTGGGGATGGTGTCCTTAGGTAACTTCTACCTTCCTGTTTACAGCTTGGTTAACATTGCTGAGTCATGGTGGGCTGAGCCCCAGGATGAGCAGCCTGGAGAGGCTTGGTTATGGAGTCTGGATTTCTCCAATCCTTGAGTTACTCAGAAGAAAACATTTTTCATACGGTATTGGTTCTGTCTAAGCTGGAGTTCATTTTCCCCAGCAGCCCTCACAGTGCTGCTTTGCACTGGTGGCTAGAAAGGTGTTGGTAACACAGCTGTGTTTTGGCTACTGCTGAGCAGTGCTGGCACAGCATCAGCTGTGTCTGATGCCTCTCCACATTTTGCCCCATCAGCAGGCTGGGGCCCTGGGATAGGATACAGCTGGGCCAGCTGACCCAAATTGACCAAAGGGACACTCCACACCATGTGATGTCACTCAGATATAAAACTAAGGGAAGGAGGAGGAAGGGGGGCATTTGTTATTTACAATGTTTGCCTTCTGGAGAAACCTCTACTCATGCTGGAGCCCTGCCCACCAGGAGGTGGCCAGACTTTTGCTGATGGCAAGTAGGGAGTAATTTTTTTTCCCTTTGCTTGTAATCACACAAATTTTCACTTTTGTTTTAGCAAACTGCCTTATCCTTTATCTCAACCTACAAGTTGTTTTCCATCTGATTTTCTCTCCCCTGTCCAGCTGAGAAGGGGAAGTGATAGATCAGCTTGGTAAGCGCCTGGCATCCAGCCAAGGTCAACCCACCACATGTCTTGGAGGAAAGATTTTGGCTACCTTAAGACTTAGATTTGATGGAGAAATTAGAGTGAAATCCGGTGTCCCTATTAGCTGTGATGTAAAATGAGAATTGGTTTGTTTTGAGAGTGAACCTCTCCATTACAATGTTTGAGTCCAAGTTTAAAATTTTAAACAACTGTGGTGCTATAACTTTAAAGGGCTGGACTAAGTTTGTCTACTCTCTGGGTTTATCAGCTGGTTCTTCTTGCACTCTATTCCTCTTCTCCTTCTTTAAAAAGTACTTTATTTGTCTTTTGTAGTGCAAAACCATCAGAGAAAACCTTAGGGAGAGGAAGAATATTAGTATTTACTATTAATATTCATTAGTATTTAGAAAGCTGTGAAGCTGCTGATTCAGGGAGAACAAGAAGAAAGGAGGATGAGGACAGTCTTTATAATTGGCAGTTAAGACTAATATGTGGGCGGTTAGGGGGATTTTATGTTTGTTTTGTGAATAGCCCAAATTTTTCTTTCTGGCAATCCATAATCTTACTGCTAGACTCCAAACTGTTTACCTGCTATCTTTTCTGATATAAAGTCTGTATTTTAGCTTTTTTTGAACAGAACTAAATAATACTGCTAGAGTAAAAAAAAAAAAAAACAAAACAAAAAAACCTCTTGGAGAATAATAGAAGCTCTCCGGTCTGTAGTCCAAACATCTACATGGAAATTGGATGGTATGCAGAACTGGAGGCACAGCAGCCATGTTTTGATCCCACTCGGCCTCTTAGGAGACTGTTTCCACGTAGTCACCACTCTTTCTCTAGGTAAGGTCCTGTTTGGTTCATCTCCCAGAGCTGTGCAGGACTGGTGATATCTGGGTTCTTCTCTTGTTCTCTTTTGACCTGAATAACCTTTTCCAGCTCAGTAACATTCTGGCTTAATGGAAGTTTTATATGAGGTGTCCCTGCCTCTGAGGACAGGGTTTCAGTCGACTTCCAGATTCTCCCTGCTGTGCTGCTGTGTTATTTCGGGTAGCATTTTTATCCACCCAGTCATAGAATAAGAGTCATCAAGGTAGGAAGGAACCTTGGAGATTGTATATACTATACCCCTGGTCAAAGTAGGGTCACCTGGAGCAGTCTACTCAGGATGGGGTCCACTTGGGTTTTGAATATTCTCCAAAAATAAAGACAACCTCTCTGGACAGAATGGTTGTATATTAAGTCACCTTCACATTGAATAAAAAGGTTTCTTCTTACATTTAAATATAATCTCTTATATTCCAGTCTAGGTCCATTGTGTCCTGTCCTTTCATTGGACAATTCTAGAGGGGATTAACCCCATCTTCTATGCCCTCACCATCAGATATTTATGCACACTGATAGTATTCGTTTGTAAGCAAAAGTAAACAGAACTATGGGAACAGTAAATTATCCTCCGTGTGTTCAGCAGCACAAAATGCTAATATAAGATCCAACTAATGAAGGATAGTCTCAACAAATATTTTAGAAAAACAATTTGCAATTTATGTATTTGAGCAGTGTATATCACTGGACCATGAAGAGTGGAAGACTACTTGTGGTTCAGAGGCAAATCATGAGTAATGCATGGCAGATTTTTTAATTGAATGCTTGCTCTGTCAATGTATGTGTAAGATGACATATGAAAATTTTTGTGCAGTTTTGAGCAAGTGTTGATAGATTAATGTTTAGACTAGTCCTTAAAATGATGATAGAGCTCAAAGTGTGTTAATACGGAGTGCTGCTGATCTCCCATTTCTGCATTTTGTCTTGACAGTAATTTGTGGTTTTGTCTTTGTCCCATGTATCACAGTACTTGTCCAGATACTCCACACCTTCTCTCAGTTTTGTACCAAATCCACATGCAAGAGGCTGATGTTTGAACTCTGTGGTTGCTTTCTCATCTCATTGAAATAGGAGGTATTTCCCTGATGAAGTGTGTCTCAGAGGTAAGATCCCTTAAGGAAATACTTCTTATTGTCAGAGCTGGTCTTTTATTCTAAGAGGATGCCTTTTGTGCATGGAGTTTTTACTTTCTTTATATAGTGAGGATGGCTTTTTATTTCAAATCTGGTTTCCAGATTCTCTTCTGTCTTCATAGCTGATTTAACTAATGCAGAGAATGTGAGCAGTGAAAAACGCATTAGTGTCTTCATTGCATTTCACCTTCTGTTTGGAAAGCTCTGCTCCCAGGACTCCTGGAAGGATACGACATAGAGGAGCTATTTTGACAAATACAAAGCTACTTATGGATACAAAGTATGTAGCTGATGCCTATTTAAATGTTTCTTTCAAATTCCAGCTAGACTTTTGGGTGTGGAGGGGTAGGGTTTTGGATTCTTTTGTTTGGTTTGGATTTTTGGTGGTTGTGGAGGTGGTTGTGGAGGTCTTTGGTTTGTTTGGTTGGTCTTGTTTGGTTTTTATTTAATCTTTTTACTTGTAAGTAACTTTTTTTTTACAACAGCATAATTGTCATCAAAAGTTGATGACATTTAAAAACAAGTGTGATACAGAATCATGGAATCACAGAATATTCTGAGGTAGAAAGGAGCCATCAGAACAATTGTGTCCAACCCCTGCCCCTGTGCAGGACACCCCAAGAGTTGCACCAAGTGCCTGAGAGCACTGTCCCAACACTTCTTGAGTTTTATCAGGCTGGTGCTGTGACCACTGCCCTGGGGAACTTGTTCCAGTGCCCAAACACTCTCTGGGTGAAGAACCTTTTCCTGATATTCAGCCTAAAACTTGTCCAACACAGCTTCAGGCCATTCCCTCAGGTTCTGTCACTGATCGTGAGAGCAAAGAGATTTTGTACCTACCACCCCCTCACAAGGAAGTTGTAACTGCAGTGATGTCTCCCCTCAGTCTCCTCCAGGCTGAACAGACCAAGTGACCTCAGCTACTCCTCACACAGCTTCCCCTCAAGGCTCTTCACCATCTTCATAGCTCTCCTTTAAATGCTTTCTAACAGTTTAATGTCTTTCTTATATTGTGGCACCCAAAACTGCCCCGAGCACTGGAGGTGAGGCTGCCCCAGTGCAGAGCAGAGCGGGACAATCCCCTCCCTTGCCCGGCTGGCGATGCTGTGCCTGATGCCCCCAGGACAGGCTTGGCCCTCCTGGCTGCCAGGGCACTGCTGACTCATGTTCAACTTCCTGTCAAACAGGACCCCCAGGTTCATTTCTGTAGGGTTTCACACCAGCCCCTCATTCCCCAGTCTGTCCACACTGCTGCAGCTCCAATCTTGCCTCTGTATGATGGTCTCTGTATCTATGTAAAGAACAAATTTCTGTCTTTCTGCCATATTAAACAATTATTGATGTAATCTTGCCAAAATAAATAAGAAGAATGTATAAAGTTTAAATTTTAATCACGAAGAATAATTTGGAAATAAGCAAGACTGTCACAAAGCAGAGGAGCATTGTTGTGCTGTAACATGAAGCTTGCTCTGGCCTACCTATTCTCTGCATGCTTGTTCCAGTCTTCCCGTATAACACTTTCAGTTATATATTTTGGTAGCTCTATCATCACCCACATTTTCATTAAATTATTCAGTAATGTGGCATTTAGATTCTCTAATTCCTATAGGAATTTTAGGTTTTTTTAAGAATTTGAAAAATATTTAAAAATGTAAAATTACTGGTCAGTGTTGATGACCTCCTTAGATTATTGCTGTTTTGGTGGGTTTTTTCACCTTTTTGACTAGGTTTTTTTGCATTGTATACGAAATTTTTCTGTATTGCAACTGCCAGCATTAGAGGACAACTAGGGTGGTTTAGGATTTTTTGTCTGTTTTGGTTTTCTGTCACTAAATCCAGCTGTAGTCCACCCAGAAAGGGGTGAGAGTGTTTTCCCTGTTCTGTTCTGGGTCTCAACACAAAGACTTTCCACATCCCTGCCATGTTTTCTACCTGTCACAGAAGTGATAAGACTTGGTGGTTTTGGCTGGGTAGGCTTTTTCTCTCCACTTTCTTGTTTGGTCTCAGAAACTGGGTTATGGTGTGGACTAGTGGACACAGCTTGTACACCTGATGAGATGGTCTTAAGCAGTAAGCTTGAGTGTGAAGTGTGTGACCTCTGTTCTGTGGGAAAAGTACATTATTTGGGGAATATTCGCTGTCAGTTAATAATGAGTAATGTATCACTGGCTGGCATAAGATCCTTACGGAGAAGCTGATAAGTGATGGACTGGAAGAGCAGCCAGTGAGGTGCATTGAGCACTGACTGGCCAGGTGCCAAGACTGTTGATCATCAGCACAAAGCGTAGTTGGAGGCCAGGTAATGAGTGGTGTATCACAGGGGGAAATACTGGTTTCAGTCCTGTTTAACATCTTCTTTAAGCATAGAATCATGGAATGATGGGGCTGAGCGCTGATGACTTGAAACTGGGAGGAGTGGCTGACAAACCCAACGGTTGAGCTGCTATCCAGACCTCCAGGACCTCAACAAGCTGACAGAAACCTCATGCAACAAATGCAAACCTCATGCCAAACAAAGGAAAGTGCAAAGTCTTGGGAAGGAACAGCCTGATGCACCAGTTACTGTGGGCTGACTTGCTGGAAAACAGCTTTGAAAATGTCCTGGTGAACAGCAAGTTGAATATGAGCCAGCAATGTGTCATCGAAGGAGCAAAGGTCAATTGTGTGCTGGTGCATTAGGAGGAGTGCAGTCAGTAGGTGGAAGGAGATGGCCTTCCCCCTCTTCCTACCTGGTGTGCCACTCTGGGAGTTATGGGTCCAGTTATGGTCTCCCAAGTACAAGTGATGTTTAATCAGAGAATTTTCAAGGGAAGTTGTTCCTGGAAATTTTTTTTTGTTTCCTATTTAAAGGCTGTCCAGGTGCTACTATCAGTTTTATAGGATACATATGCACACATGCAGGCATACACACATGTGTCTGTGCTGTCTGTGGTCTATTCTTTAAACAAAATTATTAAAGAAATACTTTTAACATTGATATTTTCAATCATAGCAGACTCTTTGGGGGGTCAGGGGGTGGTGAGGACTGTAGCTTTTGCTTCTTCAGCATGTGAAGTATTTTACAAAGCCTCACACCACATGAGCGAAACCTTTGAGAATTTGACCAGAGGTTGTAACTTCTGGCTCCAATGTTGATTTTGCTCCAGTGCTTTCCTTCAAGATGTTTGAAATGACTTAGAATGATGGAATTAAGACGAACTTGGTCCTGCACTTCTATAGCATGAAAGACCGGAATGAGACATGGAACTTTAACTTTGTGGAATTAATTAATCACTAAAAAACTACGTATTTAATTTTTTTGGTTTTCCAAGACTCGTATCATTTAAAGGCTTATTTGAGTATATATTGTCGTTTCCACCTTTACACTTAGTAACAGAAATAACATTGAAGTAACAAGTTATGTAGGTGTCAGCTAAGTAGTGCCAGAAGCAGACATTTAGATATATGCATAACAATAGTCCATATGGACTTAAAAATAATTATTTTTTTAAGTTTTTTTTTTTCTCTACAGAATTTTGGATGGTTATTATTAAATTATGTTTGGAGCCTCTCCCTCTGTTAATTTAACTTTGGAAATGGAAAAACTCTTATTCTGAAACATATTTCCTGTCATCAGCAGGGAAAAATTCTCCAGAATGTGCTTTTAACATGTGGGATTTTAGAATGCATGAGAGCTGTTTCCCTGGTAACCGATGTGGAAGATGGTTCTGAATCCTACAGAATATGAATGATGTATCTGAAATAGCTTCTGGGTTTTGGGGAGAATTTTTTTTTCAGTTCTTGTTCCCCACCTCATCTCCCTGGCCAAATTTGTTTCCTTATACATCCATGGAAAGATAACTTTTGTGTTGTTGGTTAGTAAAAGGTGACAGATAACACTTCAAAATATTGCCTGGCACAGATATCAGGAATGCTCATTGGCAAATGTCCAAGAGTAGTGAAAACACATTTTATTTTTGGATTACATCCCTACTGGAAAACAACTACTTCTTATGATTAGTGGAGATTAAATCTGCTTTGGCTTTTCCCCAGGTCTTATCACTGCCTTTTAGTAGTGGAAATGGTCATTGGTTTGTTTTCATGTAACTATGTGCATTACATTGTGAAGCTAATTTCAGCATTTATTGTAGTACCTCCATGAAAGTGGTTAACAGAATGGGCACAGTAGTCCTCCAAAAGTGCTGAATTACTATAAGGATTTTCCTCTCTGATAACCCTTAAAAATTCCCTTTCTCCTGCTTAAGGTGTCCTCCTTGACATAAACATTCTGAAAACTTTTCTGCCTCTGTTGGCTTAAAACCCTGTGTTTTTGTTATAACCTTACATATTTTCAGTAATTCAGGTTTATTTATTTGAAAGCCATTTTTGTTACATCCACATATGCACACTTAGCTCCATTTAGTTCTGCGTATCAAACTGTTGTTCCTACTGTTACAGAAAGATGTTTCCTTCTTTCAGTGGAACAAGCCTAACAACTGCAATACAAAGTATTGCACATCCTGTGTTAAGGTGGTTTCGTTTTCCATGTAACAGTGAATCTACTAGTTTAATTACTAAAAGTTGCTATCTTTACTCTCCTAAATATTTCTGCCCCTTTTTTTCTGTACAGAGTCAGAAATGTGGCCTGTCAGAGAGGTTTAAGAGCAGAGGCTTGAGGGTACTGAGTTTTGCGGAGCTGGTAAGTCACCCAAAGCTATAAACATGATTCTCTTCAGGACCCTTTTCCAGTGTCTGTGCCTAACTGGAGAAAAGGTTATACTTACGCATGTGGCAGTCAGCATTTGGAAGCAGAGGGAAAAAAATGAATGGTTGAAGTTACTGGGATGAGGATAATTATATGACATTCACTGAAGTATTTGCATGTCACCTTTTGTCTCTGACCTGGTCAGTAGAATGCATATGCCATATTGTGGCAGTAATGATTCAACAGATAATTTCCTGAAAATAAATCCACTAAATGTGTTCTGAGAAAATGCGTGTCCGATAGGTCACTGAGGAGTAAAATACAATTTGCCCATTTTTTGGGGTACTTTTTTTATTTTTTTAAGCACAAATGACATTTTCAAACTTGCTTGTAATAGCAGAATCCCAAGAACTTGCTGGTATACAGCCATGTTTCAAAGACTTCCATTCTCTAATGCTGCTAGAATGGACAGCTTTAAGATATATGGTTATATACTTCTAGGTATATAATGTATCGCTATTTATCTGTTCTATTATCTATACTTTCTGTGCTACCAATTTTTATTTCCTTTTTAGTATTTTTGTTATTCCTAATGTAACAATTAGAAAACAATTTTGTTTTCTAAAGACACACCCACTGAGGTCTTAAAAGGTACATTCCAATTTGTGTGATCATTTATTTTCCAGCTATTTTAATTAGAAAGATACTCAGTCCAAGCCTGACTGCGTATGCTGTTCCATCCTGAATTTCAAGTATCTTTAGTTTAATATCTCAGAAGTATGCATATTGGCTGGAATACTCCATATTTAAGCTATTTTTGAAAGCCCAGCCACTTCTTAACGTGCTTTAAAATGATGCTCTGTCAAGATGTGCTTCAAGAGCCTCGTTTCATTTTAGCTAATGAACCCTGAAGAGTTTTATGGGAATGGAGCGGCAAACACCACGTATTGTGGGATTTGCACAGGGACCCAGTATCCACTGCTTATGTCAAGAGGCCCAGCAAGGCACGTAAGGAGTTGTTGGAAGGAAAAATACAAGAGGAAGACTGTGTACTCTACTTAACATCAAGTGGGGAGCACAAAACTTGTAAAACCATCTTGTATCCAGGGTTATGAAAGGCTACAGGATAAAGCAGGATGACTCTTGTTTTTTACCTATGTATTTCATACCACTTTGTCAATCACTTTCAATAACCCATTTTCTTTTGCTATAGATTAATATAGAGTAGATAAATTGGATATTAATAAAATATTAACCTAGAATTTCTTTAAAAGCTAAATTGGTTACATGCAGTGAAGAACTCTAGCTTGCACTATAGATGATGATCTCTTGAAACTTGGATCCATATGCTTTTGGTGTTTGTGGGGCTTAGAAAAAAAAAAATCTTCCTTTAAAAACAGAAATTTGCGGGGGGGTAGGGGGTGTTTATTTCACAGCATTGTTACATATTATGCTGTAATAGGGCTGTTTATTTTGAGTCTTATAAAATTTAGGTCAGACATTAAATGTAGATTGAGCAGTCTTCCTCTGAACTATAAGGGTTCCAGTGGCAGTGAAGAAAGTTAGTGGTGGGATTTTTTTGGATGGGTTTTGAAAACTGAATTGTATTTGAGTTGTACTTTTGTTGACATCTGAAAGCTGATATGTGAGGACTGCCTTCCTGAGGGCCATGGTATAAAATGTAACATCAGCACTTTACTGAAACAAATTCCTCCCAAACTTTGTTTTGCATGTGTTCCATCATATTTCTATCATATTTCATATTTCTTTCAAGTAAACCAGTACAACACCAGAATTAGAGAAATCACAAATACGTGCTGAAAGAACAGCTACGTTATCTTTTTTATGTACAAAAATATGAAATATTTCTTATTCCTTGTTTAAAAAGTTACTTCAATCTTCTTCTGATGGTCATGTTACCTGGAGAGCAGAGCTGGCCTGAATAAGGGACAGATGACAGCTTTGAAAGGAAGGCCCCAATGGATGATGCAAAATACAAAAAAAGGTCACAGAGCAAGAATTGGTGACAGTGATAAATATTTTAGAAAAATGGCAGTGATATAAAAGTAAAACATAGCATACTGCATTTTCCTAAGTTACCTGGGTTTTGCTTGCTCATGCTGGTAATAGCAGGAGCCCTGCAGTTGGGTGATTGTTCATTACAGTGATGGTAGGGTCTGCTGCAGTACTGAGATACAGTAGGATGACATGGTCGGTCACAGTATTTTCCTGCTTTGTTATGTCTGAATATATGTTCAGAGAAAGTCTTTCCTCTTTGTGTTGGCATATTTTCGACACCTAGTGGTACAAAGTATAAACTACTGAAGATTTATTAACAGGAATACTACTTTAGCAGCAGTAAGTGCTTAGTGGAGAAATGAAGCATATAGCATAGATCAGACAGAATGGAGTTAATTGTTAAACTTCAAAAAAATTACAGTGAATGTTTTAAGAAGAAAGTATAACAAGTATTATTTTGCTCCTGTACTATCCTCTTGTTGGGGAAGAACAAGAAAGGCTGTCCATGACCCTCTCATTTTAAAGCTCTGTAGAACAGGAATGGATTCATTCAGCCACCTCACACTGGTGCTAAATAACAGGAAATATAGATAAACTGAAAAGTATTGTGGGAAAGGGGCTGAGCAATCACAAGGAATTTTTCTGCTGAGTACTAATGAAATCGGTAAGGATGACTAAAAGTTTCAGAAGGATATTGTGAGAGTAGGCAGTGAAATGGCAGGTAAAGTTAATTGTAGATCAGTATAAAATAATACAGATGGAGATAGCACGTGCTCTCTCTCTCTCTTTTAGTTGCTTACAGTGCAGGTAAGACAATGATGCCACTTCATTAATCTAAGTTTTGTCAGCACCTTCAGATTTGACATTTTGGTACTTCAGGTGTATCTCAGAGGTAAACAGAACTGATATAACTTCAGTAGAGCCTAAGGGATGATCAAGCTTTGGAGTGTTTTCCACCTGACAACCGAAATGACCTGGTTAGAACTCTTCAGTATGAGAAAAGTACAGAAGAGGGTAAATATGTGTTGTCCTTCTCTGTCATTTCCCCTCCAGTTATGGTTTAAGACTAGGCAGCAACCAAGCCTCACCCAGATGCTCACTCACTCCCCTAGAGCAGCATGAGGAAGAGAACCAGAAGGGTAACAGCTGAAAAATTCTTAAGTTGAGATAAGGACAGTTTAATAGGTAAAGCAAAAACTGTGCACACAAGCAAAGCAGAACAAGAAATGAATTTACCGCTTCTTGTGGACAGGCAGGTGTTCAGACATGCCCAGGAAAGCAGGGCCCCATCAAGAATAACGCCGACTTTAAATATCATCATCACTTCTCCTTCCCTCATCTCTGTGTGCTGACCGTGATGCCATCAGAGATGGGATATCTCTGGTCAGTTGGGGTAACCAATTCTGTCTGTGTCTCTTCCCAGCTCCTTGTGTATTCCCAGCCTTCTTGCTGGTGGGGTGGAGTGAGGAGCAGAAAAGGCCTTGACCTGAGTAAATCCTGCTCAGCTGTAATTAAAATACCCCTGAGTTATCAATACTCTTTCCAGCAAAAATCCAAAACTCAGACCCACAGTAGCTACCATGAAGAAAATGAACTCCTTCACAGCCAAAACCAGCACATCTTCTTATCAGGGCAGACAAGTAAACATGGTGGAAAAAAACATAGATCAAGGTAATCTGTAGAATTTATGGGTTTATTAACTGAATCACTATATGAACAGAATACAGCTGATAGTTTACTTTTCATTCAAAAAATATAGTTGCATACGAGGAATACGAATACAAAAAATAATTGTCAGACTTTTCGTTATTTAAAGTGGTTTCTGTTATTTTTTCTCCTTAAGATTACAGAGAAGAAGGACAAAAAATATTTAAAGCAAAAGACTGGGAAATTAAAATTCTTTTATTTTTGTCCCAAAAGAACACATGGTGTCAACAAAAACAAATTCTGGACTTCAGACACTGGAGGAACTAGGGTTATTCTTTCATGCATAAGAAAACTATTTTGAGGGTTAATAAGATGTTTGTAAAACACCTTTGGGTCCTCAGGAAGGTAACAGTTACAGAAGAAGCTAATATGATTGAGAATATACTTAATCCTAATTCAGGTGTGTATATTTTGATGAAAAGTTATGATAATCAGAATTTATTTGAGGGAGTTTAGTTTGCACTCTCTCTTACTGAATTTTATGTTTGGGTTTGGTTTTTCTTTCTTCCCATTAAGAAAAAAATATGAAGACTTAATAAACAGCGAAGTTTTTCTTATTCTGAGCACTGAGAACTGAGCTGGATACATTCCCATAACACACTATTCTGGCAAAATTGTGTCCTTCATGATTGCTGTGCTGCCAGTGTCTTCAGATTCTGAAGATTATTATGCTATTTTACACTTGTTGGAGTGAGGCAGAATTTAGTGTTGCGTTTCTTTATCGGAGATAATGAAGGACTAGGTGATAACAAGAGTTTGGCAAGGCCAGCTTCAGTGGCATATGGAAAGCAAAATCGCTTTTGCTTACATGCAGAGAAATCCCTGAGAGACAATATGAAAATAACCAAGCATCACTCCAGGCACTTTGCAGAAGACTACTGCATTTTGATCTTTCATTAGGTGCTGAATATAATGCAAAGTACTGTAAGTCTTGTAATTGTCATTCGTTAGTGGATCTTAGGCCTGTAATGAAAAACTGTTGTCAACAACAGTAGTGAACAAAGAAATTGCGATTCTGCTGTCATAATTGTATTGCAAAGGTGTGTCCATTGCCAATAAACATATCATCATGCGTGGTCCCCCACTTTACACCATGTCTGCCTTTTCCATGGCATGACTCATTTACTCTGAAGTGTTTGTTTCCCTACGGCACTTTTATTAGTTTTGTTTATCTGTTTGCTTTTTTATTTTTCCTGTATTCAGGTTTGTACTTTGACCAGGTCAGGTTATCTCTTTTA
>VWZT01000768.1:30216-45131 GCA_013397055.1 Pachycephala philippinensis
CTACAGCTCTGGGAGCGACTGTTTGGTTGGGGTTTTTTCCTCCTTTTTTTGTTTGTTTGGGTTTGATTGTTTGTTGGTTTTCTTCTTATAACCACTCTGTAAAATTTCCTGCTAGAAGTAAACTCATTAAGGTAAACTATTTTTCAATATCATAGAGTAGGAATTGGTAAATTGAATGTTAGTTGAATAGCCGGTTACAGTACAACATAATTTAGAGTCTGAGGTTAGTCTTTTTGTGCGAGAGCTTGTGTTAACTACTTTTGCAAACACTTCTTTCTGTGTGATAATACAGACTTCTAAAAAACAAGCTGGAAGTTAATGGCAGCCTGGCTCTTGGCTTCTTTGAGAAATAGTGCTTGAGTTACTGTCACTACTGAAGTAAGTAAATAAAATATGAACTGTATGTGTGAGGAACAGAGAAATGAAAATTCATTCTATAGCATTTGATAGCAAGTCATTGGTAAGTGAAGTAGTGAAAGCCCTTCTTCACTGTACAGGGGTTTTTAATCAACTGAAAGTCAAATTGTAGGAAATTAAATTTCAAACAGGAGTAGACAAGAAATCAGTTGATGATCGAGAAAGGTAAAGTATACCATTCTGCTCGTATACATCAATCTTAAAAGGACAGTTTTAAAGTATATTCTTAGTTGGTTGTTTCCGCCAGCCAGTCACACCTTCTGAATTATGTTAGTTTTTGCTGTTGCTACATACATACAGAAGAAACAAGCCCATAACTGGAGATGCAACAGAGGTTTTAAAACACTAGTTCAATGAAACTTTACCCTCATCTTCCAAACTAAAATATACCCTATATTTCAGGAAAATCACTTTTTTCTCTCTCCACCTTAGGCGACATTAGAAATTTCAATTTACTTACTTTGAAGAAAACAAAACTAAGTATCAGAATTTAGTCAACTAGGAAGATATTTTTATATGGCTGTCTATGATGAGGATAACAGAAAAGGAATTCAGTCTTGTTGTTGTGGGTTATTTCGGTTTTATAAATGCACAGGTGAGACGACAGGGCATATGTTTGCAATTAACAACATATCTTTGTAGCAGTATGAATAATTGTATTTTTTCCCAAGGGAGGAAAACAGAATACTGTGAAAAATGCATTTCAAATTCAATGTGTCTCCAAAATACGTTGCATCTCCAAAACATTTCTTACTTTCAGGAAATAGTAATCTAGTGTCCTTTTGTCTTGCAAAGGTGCCCCAGCATGAGTGTGTCAGCAGAACTAATTTTTTTTTTTGAAGAAAAGAAGTATTATAATGCCAAATTAATTTTATGGGATAGGTAAGTAGCTTATGTCAGAAAAGGGGAATGCAAAAAGACAAGTATAGCAAGATCAAATTTGGGAATTAGACAAGGAAACAATGTTGTGTGGACAAATGGAAAACACAGCAAAGAGGCATTGGTGGATTTCCTTGCATGTATGCATTTGAAGTTTTCGAAAATTATATAACACAGTTATTTCTTCTCTTCATTATTTTAAATCTTAGCAGAGATACTATTTCTTATAGCAGATGCTTTATTTTAAAAGTAATCTGATGGTAATATTTTTATTTCATGCTTTTTAAAGCATTTTTAATTGCAATTAAATTTGACAAAAAGACACAATACTTTTTAAACTGACTTTCATTGGGCTGGCACTAGTTCAGTGATAAAGGGATAGAATTTATGGATAGTGTAGATATATTTTGGAAGTTTGTTTTATGGAGACTCTAATTCAAAACATTCCAAAACATATGTTGCTTCATAATAAACATGTTTAGTTATGGGCCAACGGACAAAGTTGGGATCTAGGGACTCCTAAACAGAGGTTTCAACTTGATTTTCCAAGGAAATGAGGCTTAATGTGAACAGAATAGTTATATCTGTCTTTGGATCTTTTGTGTGATTTCAGCTGAATCCCACAAAGAGGTTGAAGTTAGAAACCTGAAATCCTTCTCTTCAGAGAATTTAGTGCTGCTGCATGGTTATAGAGAACAGACAAAACTTCTCCAAGAAACTCAATTGCAATAGAAGTTAAGAGTCAACAGAGGAGAGGCTCTTTTCAAAGCACAAGAAGGAACTGTGTTCATTCAGTCACAAAATGTGACTGAGCATGTAGCACCATATTCTTAGAGACTTGGACACACAACATCAGATGTTCTGCTTCCTCCCAATAAGGGCACAGTTTTTCATGTTATTTTTTGTTTTATAAGCCATTATTTTGAGTGAGAACATTGTCCTCCTAGAGCAAAGCAATTCAGTATCTGCTTTGGGGGCTTAAAGTTGCATGCTGCTTTACATGGCCAAGCATAAAACATGTTAGAAGTGAGTTAACTGGTCTCTATGTGGAAGTCAGGAAGGAAATTTTCCACTTCTTAAATGGCAACCTTCCCTGCCACACCTGGAATGTGCATGTGCTCAGCTGAGACATGTTTTTTGGTATTAGAATATGTGGGACTTGTTGAGGATGTGTTGGGAGTCTTTGTTGGCTTGTTTTATGTTGATTTTGGTTTGGTTTTTTTACAGTCATATTTGTCAGAATGCCTTATTGTATTTAAAAATTACCAGACTCCTAATGACTCTGTTTCCAGTAATGCCACTGCATCGAATGGGAAAGTTCTTTTTCTGGCATGTCATAGAAACATTGTATGCTTATAAAAAGTAATACTTGTTACTAATTATTATTAAGAGGGCTATAGAAGTCTGTACAGGTTTGTAAATGTATGGACCATTTCCTTTTACTTTAAAGACTTTAAGTTTCTCTACTGTGCCATGTTGTTGACAAGACTGAATACTGGAATCTGTTTAATTTTCTTACTGCTGCCAATACTAGAGAGGTTGTTTGCATCATTGTTTGCATTACTCCGCTGAATTTAAATAAATGTGACTGTCTGTGTTTAGAGCTTTTCTTTGGGTCTTTTTCTGCTTCTTCTTTGGTAAATTCAGAATAATGGTCTGCTGGCAGTGCTCCTTCCTAAATAGTTTCTAGACGCACCCAGATGCAAAAGCAATATTGACATGCTTTTTCTTGTTTTCTTAGCATGTAAGATCCAACTACCCACTTCCATGTTTTCTAGTGGAATTTGCTGAATCAAATTGCTGAATTTGTTGTTCAAAACAAGTGACTGTAGGCTAGAAATCTGCAGGTACTACTTTACTTTTTAAAATCTCAGAGCTACTGAAAATCTAACAGAGTTTTCCTACAAACTTACAAATTCATTCCAAGTTCTGTGTCATCTTCGTGTTATTTCATTTGAGGGAGAGGGCTGTTTTGTTTTGCTTTGTTTTGTGTATTTTTTGTTTCTTTTGAGCTTTCTACCATTCTGTCAGTAAAATCTCATGTTATATACATTTTCATTTTGCTTTTGGTCCTTTGCACTAGGGGAGATGGTTTAGCTTACTAGAAACAGAGCTAACCTTTCCAGTTATTTCAACTAATTACACAGACTTTTGGATGCTTCTGGGAAAAAAGAACATGAAAAATTGTAACTGGAACAATATCACAAGTGGAAGAGCAGATAGGAGGAAAAGGTATGTCTTAGAAAGTGTATACTTTTATGGTTTCTAGCAGAGAAGTGTAAGATGGGAGGAAGACTGTAAATATATTGGATTTTAAAGAATGTTTAAGCTGAACTGGCTTACTTGGGTCTCTGAACTGAGTCATATTTGTGTTAGTGGTGATTTTTAATTTCTTACATCTCCTTATCTCTGAGGTAGGTTCATAATTCCTTTTTTAGAAGGAGCATATTTTGTCATAAATGCTATGAAGGGCAACCATACTTCAGAGTGTGCTTTCTTTAAGAAAAGTAAATGCTGGTGAATACTGAGTTAACGGTGAGAAAAATTGGGTTGGTTTTTTGGGGGACAATAATTTGGCCTATGTTTTCATTAATATGAACATTTGTCCAGAGGTACACCCATAGATCTACCAATATCAGGTACTCCTCAGAGCTGATACTTTGTTAGACTTTCTCCGGAAAATGTTGTATCTGTATCTCCTGGACTTCATTGAGGCTTTTTCTCTTTACATGACCTTTCATCTAAAATGTTCTGACTTTATAGTTGTTATTTCTATGTAGCATTTAATGTAACACACAAAGTTACATAGGCACACAGTACATAGTTAACAAGGCTCGGGTTTAGTGCATTAGGAATGATTGGGAGGAAGCCCTTCAGCCAGCAGTGGATTTATTGCAAATTGTTCTCTTACTTTACAAAGTTATAAATATTAGTGGTGTAAATAGTACAAATAGATAAGATGTGATCTGATAATGAAAAGGAAGGACAGTAGTGATGGGTAAAGTCATTAATGATGTAGAGTTTGTAAGTGAAGACTCCAGACTTAGTGATGTCCTCGGAAGTGAAGGATTGCATACAAGGGTTTGTACTAGAAGGATATGTACAAGTGGTGAAGATCTTTTGGCTTTTCAGAACGGACTTCAATATACTGCAGACGAAATATCCTTTCTCTTCCCTGTGCTCCTTCCTTTGCAGCAAGTGAATAGTTGCCTTGCTGCCTTTGTGGCTGCAAAAACATTATTTATTGGCCAAAGAAAGGTTGAAAAACAAGTCTCCTAATGGTGCAGAAGATAGAACAGAGTCCAGTTATTCTCTGAGCTATGGCTTGAGGAGATTAAAAGTGTAAAAACTTTGCTATAGAGACTGAAATGAAGTCACTGTGCAGAGACAGCTGTGGCTGATATGTTTTTTCATCCAGCTGCTCTATCAGAAGGTGATGCTTCTGCATCAGAATCTGGATGGAAATACATGCCCCTGACTCTGTTGCCTGAGTTCAGCCTGGCAAGTTCACATCTGTAGTTGTCACAACAAAATCAACCAGAGTAAATCTCCCAGAGACCTTGGTCAGCAGAATAAGGAAAAAAATTAATCTCAATCAGACGGCAAGAAAAAATTACAATTTTAAAATGATTGGTTCATCAAAGGCTCTAAGAAAATAAAGTTAGAAACAACATACAAGTCTGCATTTTTAGATTTGGCATCAGGAGCCAGAGGTTGAATCAGTTCTGAGAGGAAGATACTTGAAAATGTGTATTGCAGATGGGGAGTTTTGATATCTGCACACAACTGGCTGTATGAAACATGCTCTGTTCATGAAAGCCATGTGACTGCTATTGCTGACAACGTTTTCCAGTTCATTAAGTTTTCCTGTGCGGTCTTGCTTCCATACTTTGGTTTTAAGATAGAAATGAGTGAATGCGTACAGTTGAAAAATCTTTATTCTTAGAAGAAAAACATGCTATTTTACAGACAGATATTTACTGTAGTATGTGAATAACTCCTTGTAATGGAAGATCTACGGATTTTATTTTAATGGAAAGTTTAATGGGCATTTCTCTAAAGGAAAATTGGAAAATTTCTATGTTGCTGCAATTAAATCCCATAGTGAAAAGAAACAAAGAAATTAATCGCAGATGAAAAAACCAATTAGTAACAACTCAGCCAAAATCACTTAAATCAGCATCTGCTGCCATGTTAAAAATGAAAAGGCCACTCCAGAAAGAGAACCAGCTGGAAAACTCCTCTAGGCCTGCTCTTTCCTTCGTGCTAGGGCCTGTAACACATTTTATGGATTTATGATCTGCCAACAAAATTATTGTTTGAAATGAATTTTCCACGATGAATAAGTGTTTTTAGTGTTAGTCCATTTCCTATCAAACACCACGGTTCCATTTCTTCACTCCTGTTTTTCACCCCTGTGTGTATTGAAACATGCTGCATACTGTTCTTTTAATGAATTTGACTTAGATATTCTTGCCATGTATGAAGTGACTCTAAAGACTGTTATATTGATGCTGGTCAGCAAATCTGAGCATCTTTTTTGAAAGGGTGCAGAGCATTCTGCGGGGTGGAAAGTGCAACTCCTGTACTTCATTTCCCTTTGCATTGTATTGGTAGTTTTGCGGGGGGAGGGGTTTGTCTTGTTTGTTTTGGTTTTTGGGGTTTTTTTTGTGTGGGTTGTTGTTGGATTGGGTTCTTTTGGCTTTGATTTTTTTTTGTTTTGGTTTTTTTGTTGTTGTTGGGGGTTTTTTGTTTTGTTGTTGTTGTTGGTTTTTTTGTTGGTTTTTCTTTTTTCTTTTTTTTTTTGCTAGCCGTTTCCACACCTCCTTGTTTGACAGGGGGATTAATTCGGAGGCATGGAGACATGCCTGCTTGCTGCCTAGAGGCCACACTGCCAGTGCAGAAGGGAAGCCCTTCTAGTCTAGCAGTGGTCATGGTGTTACCTATTTGCAAGGGCTGGTCTACTCTAATAGGTGTTGTGCTCAGTAGCTGCCAAGTAGAGTCTACAAAGGTCCTGTTAACCTGCGAAAAATATGGATTTCAATGGCTCTGACATTTACAGCAGTATTTATCTTGTCATCTATAGATCAGCAAGAACAGAGTAAATTAAGGCCAGATGGAATTCGGTGTGAAAACCTTATTCACTGTGCTTCATCAAATTGTGATGGTAGCACTCACTGCTGAATATTGGCTTTGAGGAGAATGTGTGGCAGCACTGTTGGGAAAAAACCTGCAGAGCGCAGAGCAGCAGCTCATCACAGGAAAAAGAAGCTTTGTCAAAACTTTTGTATCCTTTAAACAAAACGGCTTTCTTTCTGCCTTTTGATTCTTATCACCTTTACTGAAAATTTGCACTGATATAGAATACATTCTATCTGGATGCAAACTACAATGGAGAAATCCTGAATTATTTTTTTCAATTCTTGCTGTACAATGAAAAATCGTATTTCTTAGAAGAAAAATAAGTAGCATGTTATACACACGTATTGACTCACTAAATAAGTGTGACATTAAAGATTATACCTCACAGTTTTCAAGTATTTATATAATGCTACTTAAAAACTGAGGGGGAAAGTGGACTAATTTTCCCCCAGGCTAGAGTGTACAACAAATTTAATTGAAGCAACAGAATAAATTAATGATAAGCAATTCACATCAAAGAGGAAAAAGATCACAAAACATCATAAAATCATAGAATCATGTAATGGCTTGGGTTGGAAGCTGCCTTAAAGTTTAGCAACTAGTTCCAACCCCCTTGTCACGGGGTGGCCTCCCTGCCACCCACTGTAGCAGGCTGCCCAGGGCCACATCCAACCTGGCCTTGAATGAGGATGTAAAAAGCTGTAATAACATGGGCTTTCAGGAACTGGCTTCAGGTCAGATTTGTCTCTGTAATATACTACTTTGAACAGATTTGGTAAAACAAAGTCTTATGCTAGAAACTTGGAAGAAAATTCCATCTTATTTGGGAATTAAAATTGTTTTAGTTGGGTTTTTATCTACTTGGTTATTTTGTTTCTTAACTAAACAGGTCTGTCTCTCTGAATCTCTCTGTCAGTTTTGTTGTCTGTTTTAGAACATAAGTACATTCGAGTGGGCAGATACACTGTTCTGAAGGAAGTCAGTATACAGAGAAGTACGTGAAGCTGAGGCTTAATGATAGGCAGTGCAATAAAAAACAGGGTAATCATACGCTTTATGGCTGGTATGTTTCTCCCCTGCTGTGTTTTTGTATGAGTTTGTGCTGCTGCTATTTCTTCTTTTATCCTTCTAGCTCTTAGATATTGAAAAAAAAAATTAATTAAGCAAGTCTGAAATTTTTAATACCATAGAGAATTTTTGTAATTTTCAAGTTTCTGAATATGTTGCCTACAATACTTTGTGTGAAAATTCTTGGAAATTGACAAGCACTCTTTTAAAACAGAAATCTAAGTGTAGGTGTCCAAAGAAAGAAGAACTGTGTGCATTGTCAAAACTTTCCTGAGAGAGGAGCTCCGGTAATATAAACCATTATGGCATTATCAGTGGAACAGTACAGATACTAAACTTCACACTCATAGGACTTATTCATCCACATTGTTGCAGTGGAAACACTCTGACCATCTTGCAAGCCTTCTGCCACATGTGCTGGAGGGCAGCTGCCCTGTCAGAATTCCACATAAACACTTGCCACCTGTGTCTGAGTATTTCAGCACTTCATTTATGTGTTCAAACCATTTGCACTACAATGAGTTCAAGCTATGCTCTGGGGGAAAAAAAAAAAAAAAGAAAATTTATGGGATGAGCAGTTGATGGCTAATGGAATAAAAGAAAACAGAAGTGAGTTTCTTAACCCTGGGTGACCTCCACAGGTCTCTTCCAATCTCAACCATTCTGTGACTCTGTGAACTCTACAGGGATGGTGATAGACAGACGAGGGAGAGGGCAACGTCCTCGGAGCAGTGTGGGAAGGTGTAGTCTGGGAGGTAGATAGTGAAAAAAAGGCTCCATAGGAGATCTGCAGCTTTAGTAAGTTTTTGAGCAGGTATCCGAGAGAACTTTTTGGTATTTGCAGGCGTGACCTTCTCCACAGCTGTAAGCCACAAGATCACGTGTCCTGTGTTAACTAAGAGCACAGCAAAGCTAGGAATATCTAGCATTGAATTTGTTAGCCTGAAAGAGACTTGACAAGAGATTTACCAAAACACTAGGCTTTCCCCTTGCTTTCTTTTGTTTCTTTTCCTTCCACTTACAGAGACAATTCTGATCAGCAGAACCAAGGTAATTATACACGGCTACAGATGCTGTGGTGTTACAAAAAGAAAGTTATGAAAGTTAAAAGCCTCTTTCTGCTTTAGCAGTAGAAGAAGAAAAATGATTGTTACTAGAAAGATTAGAGTGAAAAGATTTTTTACTTTCTTTTTTTCCCCCGGTCAAAGTAGAAAAACTAAGGGATTTTTCAAGGAAAACCCCTTTGACCACAAGGTATGTTACAGTATTCTTGTACAAAAAACCCCATTTGGGATAAGTGATCAGAAAGCAGTTGGGCAAGCTAAATATAAAGCTGTAGGAAGCCCAAATAGAACAGGGACAAATAATGACATAGAAAGCGGAGTAGGAATTCTAAACGTAAGTGTAACTTAGTATTGTATGAGTTAGTATTTTATTCCTAGTCATCCTCTGTTGAATTCCTGTTTGTTTCCTTTCCCTTCTCACAGAATCCCGAAATACTCTGAGTTGGAAGGGTTTCACCAGGATCATTGAGTCCAATTCTTAAGTGAATGGCCTGTACAGGGATTGAACCCACAGCCTTGGTGTTGTTACCATGCTTTGATGCTGGATATGCTTGTAATTCCCCTGCTCAGCTGGCTTCTGCTGTATGTTCCTGTTAGCAACAAATCAAATTAAATAAATGGAACATAACACACATTACTCTGAATTCCAAGAGATAACATTTCTTAGAAATCTCTCAAAAGCTGACAGCTGTGGTTTTGTTATACCATGTCAATAAGCCCCAAGAGTGCCTGGCACAGAAGTGCATTACAGAATAGCATAATGGGAGAGACATTGCTGCAAATTTCTGGTCTAATTTCCTGTATAACACAGAACATAGGACTTCCTTTCATTCCAGCTTGGCTGTTTTTCTAAAAGCTATGCTCCAATTAAAAATAAAATGAGAATCACTGTAATAGTAAATTAATTTCAGTTCCTGGTAAAGTATTCCAGTGATAGGTTTTTCTCATAGGAATGGGTGGAAAGTTTGCCTTGTTCTGTTCCATGCCAAGGTTCCACTTTTGGTGTGTGGAAATTGTTACATATTTGCTGGTTATCTTGCAAAGTCATCTGTTACTTTCTGTTCTACACTTTGCGTGATTGAGTTACTCTTGTTTATTCTCTTTGATCCTTTAATAGTTTCAGTTCTCATGAAGACATAGACTAGGCATGGCTCTAGTCCTTTAAATAGGATCAGTTCCAAGTTTTTTCATGGTGAAGGATAAAAATCAAGAGGCAGGGTGGCTCAGCTAGCTTTTTCCCAAGTTCCATTGGCACCACCAAGCCAAGCCTGGCTCCACGCTCTTGACACCCTCCCTTCAGATACTCACAGACATTGATCAGGTCCCCTCTCAGTCGTCTCGGCTCAAGGCTGAACAGACCCAGGTCTCTCAGTCTTTCCTCATATGAGACATGTTCCAATTCTGTAACCATTTTTGTCACCTCCACTGGACCCTCTCCAGCAGCTCCATGTCTCTCTTGTCCTGAGGAGCCCAGAACTGGACACAGCACTCCAGATGTGTCTCACCAGGGCTGAGCAGAGGGACGGGATCACCTCCCTTGTCCTGCTGGCAGTGCTCTTTCTGATGCACCCCAGGATACCATTGGCCTTCTTGGCCCCCAGGGCACACTGCTGGCTCATGGACAGCTTGTTGTCCACCAGGACCCCCAGGTCCTTCTCCTCAGAGCTGCTTTCCAGCAGATCAGCCCCCAGCCTGTGCTGGTGCCTGGGGTTATTCCTTCACAATGCAGGGCTCTTCACTTGCCTTTACTGAATTTCAGACAGTTCTTCTCTGCCCATCTTTCCAACCTGCTGAGGCCCTTCTGAAGGGCTGCACTCTGGGGTGTTGGCCACTCCTTCCCCCTCTCTGTCAAGAAAAATCTTATCTGAGGCAGGTTGTTTAAGCCCTATCTATTAGAAGGCTGTGGATTTTTCTATTTTACCACTACCAGAGCCCTCAGTTGAAAAGTATTATGATGGTGTCTTCTCATTCTTAAAGCAAAATTGAATTACTGGCAAGTAATAAATGAGCCATGAAACACAGCCATTTGTCCAGCACGATTCTTTAGAAGGCATTTGTAGGGCATTTTCATTTTTAGCAGGTTTTAATATCTGAGGCAGTAGAGGCAAAGAGGATAAAAAGAGGGTCTGGTCTGTAGACATCAAATCTTATAGGTGCAGAGTATTCATAGACTGAAAGTAAAATTATATACATGGAAAATGTTGATCAACATGGTATTCTGCTACCCAAATATGGTACTCTGGTACTATTCTCATAAATGGAAAAAATCTTTTTGGCTTTACATTCCATGTCATTCATTTACATGACATAGGTAGCAAGTTATTTTAAGAGTATTGTACTGTACTATATTTGTAAATACAGCTTTTAAATCAGTAAATTCTAAATAATGACCTCTATTACAAGCAATATTTTATTCACATTGATGTGCAAAACTAAAGGGTAAAAGTTTACTATGTGAACTCAGAGAGCAGCATAGAAAGACAGAAACTTGTAATGTATGTTCCTTGTGAGATGTTTTTTAGACAGTTTTCTGGAAAGGTTTGCAGCACCAGAACAGAGGCCCATTTCTGTCACAGAGCTGAGCCATAACAAAATTAGAATGCATACCTAGGATTTGCAAAGCCTTTGACAAGGTTGATTTGCGTGACAAATAAATATTCATTCACTCTCCGTCTCCTTTCCCAGTGTATACAGAGTGTTTGGAACAAATTGCCAGAAGAAATACATCAGAAATTACGAGCTAGAATTTTGGGGTTTTTTGTTCTTCCATTTGCTTTTTATCACTTTAAAAGTAACAGGGTAAAGGAAAATGGGTTTTCTTACATTCCTTGCTGACATAATTCAGTAGTAAACTGGGCAGGCATTTAAGATGCATCTTTTGTCTTGGCATATTGGTTGTGTCAGGGCAATCCCATGCACAAACACAGGCTGGGAGGAGAATGAATTGAGAGCAGCCCTGCCCAGAAGGACTTGGGGTTGCTGGTGTAGGAGAGGCTGGACATGACCCAGCCATGGGCACTCACAGCCCAGAAAGCCAAACGTGTCCTGGGCTGCATCCAAAGCAGCGTGGGCAGCAGGGGAGGGAGGGGATTCTGCCCCTCTGCTCTGCTCTGGTGAGACCCCACCTGCAGTGCTGCATCCAGCTCTGGGGTGCCCTACATAAGGAGGACATGAACCTGTTAAACCAGAAGAGGGCCAGGAAGATGATTCAAGGTCCTGAGCAGCTCTCCTATGAAGACAGGCTTAGAGAGTTGTTCAGTCTGGAGAAGAGAAGGCTCAAGGGAGACCTTAGGGCAGTACCTAAAGGGGGCCTACAGGAAAACTGGAGAAAGACTTTTGGCAATGTCTTATAGTGCTAGGACAAGTGGAAATAGCTTCAAACTGAAAAATGGTAGGTTTTTATTTTATGTTTAGATTTTAGGAAGAAATTCTTTACTGTGAGCATGGTGAGGCAGTGGCGCAGGTTGCCCAGGGAAGTGGTGGATGCTCCATCCCTGGCAGTGTTCAAGGCCAGGTTGGATGAGGGTCTGAGCAACCTGGTCTGGTGGAAGGTGTCCCTGCCCATGACAGGGAAGTTGGAACTAGGTCATCATTAAGGTCCCTTCCAACACAGGCTATTGCATGTTTCTGTGTTCCTGTGATTCTGAGATTCTATGATTTGGTTAGAGGTTGTCACTACTCAACAAGGCAATGACAGCGTATCTCATTTCCTTCCTTTTGTCTTTCAGTAGTTAAAACCGAAATGCAGAGTGCTCTGCTTCCCCATATTTCAACACATGAGAGAAAAGGCTTTTGTGTTTGTGGATTTTAAAAAGCTCAGAATAATGAAGAGGAAATAAGGAAATGGCTTTCATGAAAATGTGAAATTAACTTCTTAAGTAAAATTATTCAGTACTTAAACGGATAAATTAGTGAATTAAACAGAAGCTGATAACGCAAAATCTTCAGAGCTTGAGGAGAGAAGATGTTCTAATAGAAGTCTAGCACAGGATTCTCCATATGCCTTTTTGAGAATACAGAGACATTTTTGAATATAGAAAAATAATAGTGACATTTGTGTTTTGCATTCATCTTCATTTTCTTCTCTTCTGGATACTGAAACAAATAGCACATCTGGTGCCCTACATAGGTTGAAGGGGAATGGAGAAAGTATTTCTGACTTGTATATGTCTGAAGCCATATTTACTTGGGCTGTGCTATGAGGTGTCTGAAGTGTCTTTAGAATGCAGTCTCTCAGGGCAGGGTCATGTTATATTTGGCAGCAGTCACTTGCAGTACAACACGATATACCCTTACAATCCTACATAAGACAACATCCAAGGAATTCACTTAGCAAGGAAATTAGACAGCTGAGTAGCTTGGCTCAGTGGGAAAGCATCCACTTTCAAGGACATTATCCTTAAAACCAGTCCTTGTTAATGGGGAAAGATCAAAAAACTTGGAGTTCATTTTAGTTTAGATAGCAGTGGCAACTAAACTAATGTCTACAGATACGGACTGGAAACATGGCAAAACAGATTGTTAGATATTGTTAGATATCTGGCACTTCCTGTGCTCAAATCATTTTAGAAGTTCAAATAGTGAATTACTTTAGAGTGATGGTAGATTTACTATATTAGAAAAGAAGATGGGAAAAGTTTGGAAGAATCAATCTAGTATATAGTGCAGTATAACTGTTAACACTCAAGTGTGAAATGTCAAAGATAACCTCATAAACTAAGATACATTTTGGAGAATCATCTAGCATAGATTCAGACTATTTTCAGTTGAGGCCTAAATGTTCTTGAAGATGTGTTTTCACATATCTTTGTATACTGAATTAACAGGAGTATTTAATACGTAGTGTCTGGGCCTTCTACCAAATGGAACACGGACACTCGTAATAGAGGTTGCTGTGAAGGCTGAGATACTGAATGCCTTCTTTGCATCAGTCTTCACTGGTCAGTCCACAGGTATCCCTGACTGCAGAGAGCAGGGAAAAGTTCTGGAGAAAGGAAGGTTTCCGCTTGGTAGAAGAGAATTGGGTTACAGACCATTTAGACAAACTTAACAACCACAAGCCCGTGGGCCCTGATAAGTTGCAGTTGCAGTCACTGAGAGAACTCGAGGATGTCATTGCTTGGTCACTCTCAATCATTTCTGAAAGGTCATGACAGTCAGGAGAAGTTCCTGAGTACTGGAAGAAAGCAAATGTCACCCCAGTTTTCAAGAAAGTCAATAATGGGTACCCAGGAAATTACAGGACAGGCAGCCTCACCTCAGTCCCTGGAAAAGCGAAGGAACAGCTCATTCTGGCCTGCTTCCAAGGCCATCTTTTGAGCATGGGGAGAATATAAGAAGGTGACAAGGAGTAATCAACATGGATTCACTGAAGGGAAGTCATGCTTAACCAAACTGACTGCCTTGGCTGATGCAGCCAGGCTTTCCTCGGTGATGCCAAGCAATAGGACGAGAAGCAACAGGCAGAAACTGATGCACAGAAGTTCCATCTGAATGTGAGGAAGAACTTCTTTACTGTGCAAGTGACCATGTGCTGGAACAGATTGCAGGTAATCAGCTCTGCTTGATGAAGCTGTTATAAATCTTAATGGAGCACATTCAAAAGTAATGTCCATAATCCAAAACCTTTTCTGCAATTAGTTTGTATCCTGTAAGTACATACTGGTAAGGCTGCAAGAGAGTGAATTATTGAAGGGTGTGACCTGTCAAATACCTTTGAAATGTCCATCTCTATCCTAAAAAGAACACAAAAACAGTGTAGAAAGTGTTAGGTAAATGTCATGTTATTTTAAAGTACGGGGTGATTATGAAGATGCAGAATTATGTCCTGAATTTCTATCCTAAAAAGAACACCAAAAACATTGTAGAAAGTGTTAGGTAGATGTCATGTTATTTTAAAGTACTGTGTGATTATGAAGATGCAGCATTATGTCTTGAAAGGAATCAGTGGAACTGTATTATATTTACCTCCTTTTTTCCTGTGATATGTTGTAAAAATTTAAGGTGGCCAGAAATTTAATTTTCTTCAGATGCTCTTGAAATGGAGTCTGCAAGGACATGGTGTATTTCTTGTTATTTTCAAGTTTGACGCTTATATGCGTCTTAAAAATGAGACAGTATGTGATTTCATGTTATGTGTCTGCTGATGGCAAGTGATGTCATATATTTTCTTTATTCAGAAATTGTGTTGGAAGTAATGAAGATGGAAGTAAAGATCACCAGGGATGGGAAACTCTGTATAGAGACCAGTTGAGACAATCTCATTCCAGGAAAGAAATCAGTTTTCAAGAAGGGCTTATTTTATTGGCACTCTTAGTCCTTCAGAGGCACAGAGACAAAACTGCT
>VWZT01000770.1:0-101318 GCA_013397055.1 Pachycephala philippinensis
TTGTCGCCGGAGACCGCGACACAAATACAAGTGGCCTTCTCCTTCCAATAACAAAACCCTACATGGGTATGGAAAACATGCACGAGTCACCTTTATCTTGTATATTAAACCACAGAGGGTAATGTAATGACAAACTGAAAATCTAGACGCGTCCTTCTGAATTTACTTGTAGAAAAAAAACTTCACTGAAAATAGTAAAATAAAACTGCTATAAGTTAGCATAAGATTGGACCTCAGGTTTACACTGGGAACTTACCTCTGGGTTTACCCTTTTGTGCAAGAGATGCTAGCTGAGGTAATGACAGGACTGCATAGCTTGATTATAATATCCTGGAACTGCTGGATCCTCGGCAAGATTGCTGAAACTGTGCACTGGGGAATTTGTACTCAAATGTCATTTTCTCTCAGAATGTTCTTGTATTACCCTTTCCAAAAAAATATGTCATTGGTGATTGCAGTCTGGTCCCAGTGAATCATTATGCTACAAAAGTGGCCTCAAGAATTAATTGAAATTATATTCACCAGTCTTTGAATAATTCTCGGGCAGATTCAAATAGAAATAATGCCAGTTGACTCACTCAACCTTTCCAGTGGACTCTGTTCCTGTATTTCAAGTGGTGGGCATTTGAAACCCAGATACAGTCCTAAATTCTGTATGTAAGACTTTGGTCTCTCTTCAAAAGACCTAGAGTGAGGAATTTTGAGAGTTAGGGGTTTATTTTGACATAAAAGTAGAATAGAGCAACCCAACCCAATTCACTCCAAATACAGTCTTTCTGCTTCAGTGAAATTACAAACAGGATGTAAAGTCAAGCTGGGGTGAAGGCAAGGTATTTTTCAGTTGGCTCAAGATGAAATTCAGCTGCAAAAGAGTAGTAGCTGAGTCAAATATTTCAGAGCAAGTAGGACTGAACTCTGTCTAGTTTGTGAGATACATACTGACATACAGTAATTATCTACATAGTAATGAAGAGATGCCTTCAATTAATATCATCCCTTAAATCCAAGTTCAGATTTATAGCACTTACAGGCCTTTAGGGTTATCTCGAGCTTGGGCTATGACTTGGCCCCACTGAATAAATTTCAGGGTTTTTTCATTGTTTCCAATGAAATTTTCTGTATACAGTTTTAGTAGGCTTATAAACCAAATCTTACTTCAAACTGAGATATTTTATCTTTGGTGAATAGTACACAATATTGCGTACTATTGCATACTGTTTATTTGTCCAATAACTACTACTTTTTAATGTATTTCAGCTGGCACTGAACTGGTTAGTCTCCCTACACTAGGATACAGCTGTGGGATAGCAAGGAGATTGTCCTTGGGAAGACAGCAACATTTCTTCATAAGTCACTCTAAACACTGAACTGTCCCCCTGTGACCTCTAGCTTCTCTTAGTCACACATGTGCATGGAGATGAGTTTTGAGACAGAAGTGCTCTTTTGTATCAGAGTGCACCTGCCATTTTTATCATGGACAGCAGCAGCTCTGCAGTGAGCAGTAAATCTGTCAGTGGGATCAAGTAGTGGATGGCACCAGTGGTTTCCCATCCAGCTATTTTGAGTCAAGCAGCTGAGTGATTTTTTTTCCCTCTGAGCTGACATAATGCTATGCTAAGAAAATAAATTCCATTTGTATTTCTCTTGTTCTGTGCAGCCCCCAGCAGGCTTTATATTCTAGTTCTTTCATTTTGTATTTCCAGATTCTATAAATCTGGCTTTTAGAAACAGGTTTCCTCTTTCCCAGCACAATGCCTAAGAATGCCCATTCAACTTTTTTCAACACCACTTGGTTATTGAAGATTGACATAGAAACCAGTGAATTTAAAAGTAGTTCGCTTAGTAGACATTTAAAATACCTGTATTTCAGAGAATCCAAAGAAATCCAGGCCAGAGACCAGACAGGTGCAGAACCAATAAGAGATCTTACAAACATAAGCTTTATGTGACTTCCATCAAACTCCAGTGGCTTCTTTCACTCATATAAAACCTGCCCATCCATGGCACCAGTCTTAAAAATTGCAACATGTGATCTTAGGGAACAAAAACAAAACACAGAAAAACCTGAGAAAATCCTATCTAATGGTAATAAGTGATAATCACATCAAGATACAAAATTAACCATAGTATCAAGCCAGAAATTGTAAATCTAAGCTGCATATGGACACAAACATGCCTTCATGCAGATAGTGTGGTAAAAAGGCAGGTCTGAATAGAGTCACTTTACAGATGCTTTTCAGAATAGTTTAACTATTTTGGGGGGGAAAAAAAAGTGTCTATTTCATGGAGTTGCACTGACTCCTACACAGGAACACAGCATCTTTGGATTTGGGCTGCTTAAATTTGTACTCTTGCTTTTTAGACAAGAGTAGAAAGTATGTTATATATCACTTGTTGAAAACACTGACCACTGTAAATACAAGAAACTTTTCCAGTCATGTCTTTCATGATGTCAGAGTAAAGGAGCTTCTCTAGAAGCAGAAGGCAGCAAATTTAGAGCCAAAGTTTTTGGGGTTTTTTTTTGTTTTGGGTTTTTGTTTTTTTTTTGTTGGTTGGTTTTTTATGCAAGACTAAAATGAATCTTTGAAACTCCTTTCCATAAGACAGAAAGGTTGGGAGAAAAAGTGAATTCTTAACTTGCATTTAAAAATAATTCTGTTTGCAATAGTAAACATTTTTAAAAGAAAAAAAAAAGAGAAAAAGTATTTTAGACATAATTAACTTGCAGAGGTTATGAGGCAGTTTTCTATGGCAGAGACTTATCTGTGACCCCCAGCTGGTTCTCCCTTAGAAAGAGTTTGTGATCTTGACCACTGCTGAGGGAATGGCTCTGGGCAGAACCAACTGCTGGGCTGGTTCAGACTCACAACTTCTATGTTGTATCTCACACTTCTCATCATTTTCTTCAAAGGCTTTGGGGGCACACGAAAAATATGTAGAAACTGGATTGCCTCTTCTTTTGGGCTGAAGCTTGAATTTACAAAAGCCTTTCCATTGAATTCCTCAGAAATTTGTTTTCATTGGGATCAGGGTGTGACAACGTCATTTTTTAAGAATTACATTCTTGCAACATAATTTTCAAGCTGAACTGTGGCAAAATGCAGTGCTGTGTTCAGGCTTTGAATTCCTAAAGTTCCATCTGTGATCTGATTGGAAATATGTCTGTTTAGCTGGATGAAAAGCAGTGAAAAGTCCCTGGCAAACTCCAAAGGGAGGCTATTCATGACCTCCACAGAAAGTCATGTAGAATCTGCCTGGTTTATATAGACAGAAAAACTTCCTCCTGGTCCTTGTGGTAACAGTGTGAGGAAGTAAAGTCCTATATTTGAATGCTTGTTGAGTCTTCATAGCATCAGAGAATGGTTTGTGTTGGAAAGGACCTTTAAAGGTCGTCTAGTCCAACTCTCCTGTAATGAGCAGGGGCATCTTCAACTTGATCAGGTTGCTCAGATTCCCATCCAGCCTGACCTTGAGTATTTCCAGGGATGAAGCACCCAACCCTTCCCTGGGTAACCTGTTCCAGTGTGTCACCACCCTTATAAGATTTTGATCCTAAGAGGGCAGGAAGAAAGAAATCCATCAGTAAGAGATGCAAAGAAGGTACTGTATAAGTATTGTTTGAGCAGAACTCCTCTACACACCCTAAATCTGGGGATAGACCCCCCATGAGATGCTGTTTTGTACTCAAAACTGAAAGGATACAACTAGTTTTGGACACTGCATCCATATATGCAAGTTTTGAAAAAGAATGGGAGTTCATACATAGGATAAGAGGCTGAACCCATTGCTAATAAGAACCAATAACAGAGACAATAAACTTTCCTTATGAAACCTACTATCATCATGCTAATAATTGCATGCACGTTTCATCCAGGAAGCTGAATCTTAATCAAATAATAATGTATATCCTCTTTGAAATGCCTCTTCGTCTTGCTTTGAAGTGCCAGACTGCAACCAGAATACTTCTGCATTTCGTACTTGACATGTTCCCATCTGCTACCACCAAAACTGACTTTCTCTCCCTCACATTTCTCCTCTTCCCTTCCTTCCTACTCTCCCCAAATACACTTTTAAGATGAAGACCAAAGGTTTCTGCACCTGACAGGGCAAAGATTTGTCAACTGCATCGAGCTTTGTGTAAACAGTGCTGCCTCGTGGATAAGAAATTTGAAAAGTAGCAAGAAAGATAATCTCCCTTTTATTGGCTTCATTCATATTGAAATGTATGATCAGAGTAAAAGTCTTAATCTTCACCTCACTTTCACAGCCGCTCAGCTAACCTTAGTGTGTATCCCAGCCCTCTGTGAGAAAGCAAGGCCCCTGTGATTGGATTAAAGGGCAAAGAAAAGGAATGTCGTCTTACCCCTTTAAGGCAGCCCAGGCTCTCAGAAAGAAGCTCAAATAACAAAAGGTGAGAAATTTGACCCAGCAAAAGTATGGCAGGGTCCATCAGACTTCAGCTGGCTGCACCAGCTACAATGAGGTCACTTCTGACACTCTGTATGAGGTGACTTCTCAATTTGCACTAAATCCTCTCTTTTCTCAACAGAAGACGGGAAGAAGTCTCTCTGTGCCTTCCTGCTGAGACAAGCCAATCAGTAGCCCAGGAGGATAAGCCAGATCATTGAAGTTTCCCTTGTAAGGCCTCCTGTTAACAATTATCAGCTCCTAAAATGTTAAAGAAATATATTGACTGCCGTTCACAATATGTATTTATCCAACAAATTGCACAAAGAAACCTTTTCTCTTTTTCTAATGCCTGAACAGCTAAGCTAAGCCCAAGTTTTGGTGGCTTCCCCATCACAATTGTTTAGTGCCTTACATCAGAAGTTACTAATAATTAGCTTGTTTGGATTTAAGAGTATTAGCAGTGGAAAAAAAAAAAAGCTGGAAATTTGCCATTGTTCTTGACAAAGACATGCAAACGGAAAAATCTCTGGTAACAAGATCCCATCAGAAGTTATTTCTTTTAAATAATTGCTATACTTCCCCAAGTGTAAACTGCCCTCACTTAGCCATAAAGCTCTGGAGAAGGAGTCCTCAAATAACCCACTCTGTCTCAGAGGCCCCCCTGCCTCTGGCCAGGTCAGGGCTGGGGGAGGGCAGTCAAAGTGAGGCAAGGTATGGAGAACCAGCTCTAAGGACATATTAGAGAAGAAAGGGCTGTCGTAGCCCCCCACATCTGAATACCCAAATGCAGTACTGATTCATTTGTTTTTTGCAAGGAGATTTTTAGTCAAACTTGTGAAAACATAATAGGGACAACTATAACCAAAAAACCCTAACAAAATCAGAAGTCGGCTGAGCTTCAGGTGCTTGCAGCAGAAGAGCAACTTGTTTGAAAATATCATGTTCTAAATTAAAATATAATTAAGCAAAAAGAAGAATGTCTAAAACAGCACAAAACTTGTTTTAGAGAGAAGCCTCACCTCAGCACATAACAGAACTCTGCACTGAGACGTCAGTGAACTTCTGCATGTATTAAAGTTAGGCTTGGATCTCTCCTGTCATTCAGCTTCCCTACAATATGGTAGAAAGAACTTAAGTAATTAACAAATGTTAAGTCTAGTCCCTAGAATTAATCCTTGACTCAGGCACCTACAAACACTTGATGCTGCAAGTCTATCATTGCAAACACAGATTTGGCAGACAGAGATGCTGCTCTGAATTAATTGCATTGAGGCCAGGCCTTTGGACAGTCTCCAGTGACTAACTCCCTTTTTACCAAGCTTTTATAACCTATCCTTTGTTAGAGCAATTCTCAAGGGATGAAGAATGACTTCTATTCCAGGTCACCTTTATTTCTCTTGTAAATCAGGTCTAGGTAGTACCGTGGTTATGGTGTCCTGTGAATCCCTGTGTGTTCAGCACCCAAAGCAGGATCAGGGTCAGGTTGCAATAGATTAGAGCTATCCCCCAGGTGCTTTATTTTGCTGGCAGTTATTGCTTTGGTACTCCAGGGTTTGCAAAAGTGGTTTATAAACACCTTTTCTCTCCACTTCCTGATCTCAAGTCAAATGTTGGTCAGCTAGACTGAGGGATTAAGTATCAAAGTCTGCTTTTTACATTCATCAGCCTTTATGAGGACCTTTTTTTTCAGTCCTACTGGAAAGAAGTGCAGTCTCTCCTCCTCCAGACCTGCACCTCAGGACTGTACACAGATGAAATACCTACATTCAGCACCAGAGTTTCCAGGAGGCAGCAGCAGAAATGGAGATGTACTTAGTGACATGTCGATCAGCTCCCTGCTGCTCTTTTGAAAAAAGAGACCAAGAGCCAGTGTTTATTTTCAAATAGCATTTTTTGCTGAGGTTCTAGAAAGATGGATGAACTGAAACTTACTTTGATTTGGAGCTAATGGCCCAAATCAATCACTATAACCGGCCACTGCCTTACCTCAGGTGGAGGCATTAGCTGATGGTGTTTGGGCAACATACAAGCTGACAGCCTTATATTTGCTGATATGTTTACCTCAGCCATAAACAAACCTTTAAGAGATTGGCCTATTGGTAGGTGGATTCTGAGTTTACATTTATTACAATAATATATGTTTGAATAACTGTGGAAAATAATTCAAGCCTAAAATGTTATTATAGAATATAGAGAAATAGGGATCATATATTCTGTACGGTGGAAGAAAAAAAGGCTTGTAGTTGAGCACATATAAATTTGTACCCTTTGCCTTGTACTAAGCTATAATATTGGCTTTCATGCGGAAATGAATAATAGCTTTATTCACCCTCTCTAGATTGCCCTAACATGCTGCAACTTGATTAAGGGCACGAATTCAGGGCATGAATCTTCCTGATATAGTCAGATTATTGAAATTATCCCAAAAGAGCATGTTTGCTGCTCTCCATGCAAAGATCTTCCATTGTCTCCTTAAGAATACACAAGACAGGTCAAGAGAAGCTTAATTAATATGGAATTAGCACAAGTCAATTTTGGTTTTTTTATATTGTCTTGCCCTTTGTGGCTGTAGGGCAGCTGGCAGTTCGAGGAGATCATGCTCATATAAGTGTATTGATCAGACGTTATTAGTTAAAGCTTATTTGTGTGCTATCTTTAGGGTAGCAGAACAGGAATTCTATACAATTCATAGTGCTAGGCAGAAAAGGCCAACAGGTTTCTGCATTTTGGCAAGTCTGATTTAAGGCTAATAAGTAGCTGAGCTTTTCAGCAGAGAAAAGGCAAGAAAACGAGGTTTTGGATTAGCTCTGTAGCTACATGAGGCATTTCTTGCCTTGTTTAACACTGCATTGCAATCAAACAGCTTCCCTGACCAAACTACCATGTCTGTGTAAGATCATTTAATATCACTCGGTCATCTGCCAGGTTCCAGTACCTAGTTTGCAGAAATAATTGGGTTTCTTTAATGTCATTTGTTCTCAAATTTATTGGACAAGGACAAGCAAAAACAGGCTATTCGTCTAATTGACTGAGCACTACACTCTTTGAATATCATATTACCATTATGTCTCAGCTCTCAGGAGCCAAACTTAGCATTTGCCAAGAACTTATTTCTCATTATTTATCCATATTGCATGACAGCACAGGGATTGAGAAAAGATCATTCTGTCATCTTCACTATTCATTTCTCTTGATAGTTGTACCAAGTTCATACTGAGGCAACTGAATTAATCCTCATATTTAATGATGCTGTGCCATGCAAGATTCTCATTGACTTAGTGGATCCCCTGTGGAAGGTACTACACAGCAGAAGGAATCTTTTCTGGAATATGCTTTCTCAGCAGTCCTTCTCCATAGCAGTGAAAACACAGCACAGCCAAGGACCTTAGAGACAATGAATCCACGCTAATCAAGTCCCTGAACAACTGTTGCAGTTACTTTGTTCATGTGGAACATTTCCACAAAATCTGTGATAGATGCAAACAGCATATTCCTGTATGGCCCTGCATACAACCTGATGTTCCTCGGGACTTGTACAGTTCCGCACTAGCTCAGTTTTTAGATTTGGAAGTACCCGAATTGTACTTCTATTATTTAGTTTTATGAAAAATATCTTCTCTGGGTCATCAACTTATGCAATGGGCTTATTCCCATCACCAGAATCACAATGATTTATGGTTTTAAAGCAGAGTTACTTTTTTTTTCCCCACAACTCTTAATTCAGAAGGAAATATTCACCCACAAAACCTCCAAAGTATTTTAGGCTTCCTGCCATGTGCCTGTTCAGTTGTGCCTGTGTCAATCCAGGTCTTTTGTCTCACCCAGATTTAGATTTTGGAGTTTTTAGAGAATTTGTGGGAAGAACAAGAGAGGAGAATACATCAGTTGGGCCATTTGTAATCTTATTTTTTTGGGATAGTATGACTGTGACAGCTATCACATGTCTTTCACAATCTGAAAAAACAATCCTGGACAGGTTAAAAAGTCCCCTTAATGCACACGAACAGATACAAATACACGCATGCAAGCACATGCACATACTTCATCTTTTTGCTCTTTCTCTCAATTCTGCTCTTTACATCACTGCAATTAACATTATGAGCAATAACTGAATTAATTTGACAGTAATCCCAAGCTTAACAATGAACTTCACATCTAAATCAGTTCCATGTCTCTGTTAGTACGTGAAATGCACACAGGGTAGCAAAGAACTGCCATGAGCAAAACCCCACCATCTTAAAATTAAAATGCCTCCACACTGTCATAGAATCATATCATTATTTCTTTACATTCTTTTTGGCAGCTGTGGTTTTGTAAATGGGAAATTTGATCACTGCACATTAAAACACTTACCTTTATCTGTTATGCAAAGATAGCAAGAAACAGTATTTAGAACAAAACCAATAATTAAACCTCAGTGAAGAAGTGGGGCTAGGCAAAAATACTGTCCAAGAATAATTTCCCTTTGACGTAAATTATATAAATAGGTCAGCTTTAACTTCTAGACATTTGAGGCTGGGCTCTGCAAAGTTCTGTAGTGCTTTACTAACACCCACTTTAAAAAGCATTTGTTAAAAACCTCTTGCACTCCCTGTAAACTAATTTCAATCATTTTCAAATGGCAGCAAATATTCATATACATTTTTATTGTTGTACAATATTTTGTTGCTGTTTATGATGCTGTGGGAGACGGTTTGATTATTTTCATATCACAGCTGTTCATAAACATTTCTTTAGATTTTTTTCCTACTTTTCAAAGCAATTGACTTCATAATCAGGGCAAAAACTACTTATTCCAAAAAATTCTTTTAACAAAAGACCTGCAATACCGACAGTGAAATGGAGCAGAGTAAGTCTGAGCCTGAACACACTAAACTAATTGCTTTGGGTAATCATTGGGATACTGGTTTATATCATAAAGTGTTCTGATTCATTTTCAGGAAACGTGGCTTATTTTTATGTTAATGTTTTTCTTTTCTCCAAAGAGGTTCTATGAATTATCCCAAATAGATTAATGTGCTGACCTTTGATCCCTAGAAACCAGAGGCTGGATTACAGCTGTGCACGCCTTGGGAAGCTTAACTTTTACCATTCAGTTAAGATGTGAGCAGCAACATTGAGGGCTGCCTGAACCTGACATTCTAAGGAAACAGAAAAATCAGCACAAGATTTTTCCAAGACTATTTATACATCTTCTGAAATACAGAATAAGGCTGACTGTTGCCTTTGAAGAGTATTCATAGAAGAGTCAGATCACTGCTGTAGGAGAATAAAATCCTGCAGTCATTCCTTAGACTTAGCGAAAGTAATTTTCTTATACTCACTCAGCCCAGCAATATCTTTGCAGATGCTATTAGCCACTGCAAGTCATCTTTGCTCAATAGCCACAGTAAGTTGGTGCTTTTTCAACAAAATAGGTTGTCCTGCCTCTGTAAGACCCCTTGTCCTCATTGATACTCAGCCATATATATATTGGTTAGCAAGGATTTTTTCTGGTCAGTGTTTGGAAAAGAAGTTGAAAACCTAAATAGGAGGATTGCAGCTTATTGCAACTCAGCTGACGTAGACATGGCAATTCCCCTTGCATTCACATAAGCTCTCTGGATCGTGGGCACAAATGCAAAGGGAAAAGTAGTTCCTTTTTCTCTGGAGCAGAAAATAGCATGGGAGTGAGCAGCCTACAGAAGTTAAGGAAGAAATACGGTAAAATTTAGCCATTGTAGTTTGAGAATGACAAACTACAGTACTTCTCAGGAAACAGGATAAGGAAGGTGGGAAGGAAGAAGTGATAGGTCTGATACTTATATCTTCCAGGATCACAATCCAGTTTTAAACAAAAATTAAGATAAAACTTGACTGCTTATGAGAAAAAATATGAAAAAATATGTACAATTTTTGCCACAAAGCTAGATGTGATTGGCAACTTCTCTTGGCAGTTTTTTTTTTTTAAAGTTTCCATAATACAGTACAGGATTGTCAGCTTCATCGATACCAAAAAATTCTAAACTGCACAGGACTTTAATCTCACAAGCCAAATGAAATCTCAGCAGTCAAAGCCTGTTTGAATTCCTTGCATCCCTGCACAACATGAGATGAAAATTGTTACATCTAGTGTATTGGTAAATGAGTAATTTAAAAAAAAATAAAAATTAGAACATGCTGGTTCTAAGACTCTTCTCATAGCACTTTCAACTTGTCTGAAACCAGGAAGTATCAAAAGTGTTACAAGAAAACCTGTTCATAACAGATTTGATTTATAGACTCCAAGAGATTGGGCTGTATTGGGATAATAATTTCATTTTCTGGAAGGTGATCAAAACAAAACTTTCAAACGTTCTGAGGTTCACCCAGTGCTGGAGGGTTGAGTGGTTGCCATGTCTGCCATATGCACTATATCAGAGTTATTCATCAGCTGTCTTTTTGATATATAGAGTTCATATGATAGAGGGAGTTTTAGTCCACATTCATTCGTTTCATTTTACAGTACTCAATGTTCTTCAGGCATTAGAACTAATTTCAAAGAAAAAAATTACTTAAGAGTATCACTTAAAAGAAGTTGTACTTACCAATTTCACAAAAAAACCCCAAACTCCATCATTCACATCTGGTTGCTATTGTATAATGATACAACAATGGTAAATACTGGATTATTAAATGAAATATTTCCATCAAATAAAACTTCAGTAGTTTCTCATATTGTCTCTTGCTCACCAGTAGTGAGCAAGGGTTGTGCATTATATGCTAACACTGGAGAGTGGGAGCAACCCTACCTGCAGAAAAAGCATCCTAAACCTGCCTTTCTATGAGGTGTCTATTCGGACATGACTCTGTATGATTGCAGTTAGAATTAAGCTATTTTTCTTCCTAACCACAAAGTATAATATATGGAAGGAAGCCTGAAAGAGAGTTCTAGTTCTGGGTGTTGTCGTAAGGTAGGAATCCATTTTATGCAAGTCTCATGTCTAAGGTGCAAACCCATTATCTTATTCTTTGCATTGTGCTTTTTTAGGAGGCGTTTTCTCTCACAAAAAAAATTATTTTACATCATTTTTATTTGAAAAAATTCAAATTAATATCAAGCTTGATGCAGAACTATAGGTGAGCAGCAGGTATGGTATGATTATCAGGTAGATCATGTTGACTGAAGAATAGTAATGGTTCACACAGAGAACTAAACCAAGATTTTGACTTGGGTTTCAGTGTCTCACACCCAGGTCCGCAGCCAACTTGCAACTAATGTGTGCTTTTTAACTAGGGATTTCACTTTTTCCACAGCTTACCTGAAACTGTAATGAATTGTTCATGTGAAATCTTTCTTCCAGGCTTGTGTGTATTATCAAACAGGTCTGATGGTCTGCTCTATTGGAAATTAGAAAAATCATGCTGTGTAGGTAACCAGGGGTCAACATTGTGCCTGTTGGTGGGAAGCTCAATGAATCTGTTATTACACTGCCATATTATTTGCTGGCCAGAGATCTCAGGGCAGGCAAACAGCTGATTGCATTGCAAAGCTTACCATTACATCAGGTAAATGTGATGACAGTATCAAGGAAAGCTGTAAGTCTAAAAGACTAACTGGAAGTAGGAGGGAGTTAGAGTTTTTCTAAGTAAGCTGTGTGGTGCATTGGCTGTGTGTACAGTGGGCTTCACAGAATAAACAGAGGCCTGGGAGCCCAGGACTTTGCTATCTTTTCAGTGCAGCAGATTCACAGTGTAACTGGTAAGTGATCAAAGTGATGCTTCAACAAATCGAAGTTAAGACAAAAACTGAGCTCTAAGCATCCCTAGATGTGATTTTGAACAGTAGCATAGCTACTGGGATTTGTTTAGAATGTAATTTATTTGCTTGCTTGTTTGCTCTCAGAGGGGTGAGTCTTAAAAGGATTTGTTGGCTTTGTACTGTTCAGGCACCTCGAAGACACAAAACTTGAAACATTGTCTGTTGACTTCCTGTTGGGAAAAACTTCTAATTGACACAAGTCATTAGAGCATGTTCATACAGCCACCAAATCTTATCCTGCTTGGAACCACAAAGGGAACAGAAAAGCACTGTGTTTGCCAGCCTCTTTCCTCTCAAACCTGTGTCAAGGGTGTCCAAAGCAGTAAAGGGGAGTGGGGAGCAAGAGAAGAAGGGAGATCTTCAGGTCTGAAGACATGATGCTTGCCTTTATGTGTGTTAGAATTCAAACCCAAGTATTTCATGTTTGTACAGTCCTTCATTTGTTTTTTTGGATCAGTAAAATATTTAAAACATACAAACCCTTCCTTAAGCTTCTTTATTTTATGAATCATTTGTAAATAACCTTTGAAATGCATTCTGGTGATGGAAACCATTTGTTTGTTTGGAAAAGGTAATTTTCCCAAGCTCTGAGAGGAATAGGCAGTCCTTTCTAGCAAATCCTTTAAAACGCTATGAGAAATTGTGGTCTAGATAGTTGGAGTGACCTCTCGTGGTCTTCGCGGGAACTAAGGCAATTCACCTCCACGCTTCCTTGCCCTCTTTTTAGCAGATACAGATGAACGACGCTGGTTCTAAGTGAAATAAAGACCAGAGGCTCAGCTCCATCAGGAGAGTGCAGGACAGATAAATGTTAAAATGTAGCACACAATGTGCTCCGAACTTAATTATATCCGGAAAATACTATTTTAGCCCTTGAGTGTCACTCATCTGTCCTCAGCTGTTCCAAGAAAGAAATGCTTTCCAGATATGGTAAGGTGGCTGCTTCCTACCACGTTTCATCTGTATTTTTTTTAATGTTGGCTAACAAAAATGCAGGTCTCTAAAAAAGAGGTTAACATCTTTCTAAGCCACTGGAAATGGGAGCAATCAACCCTTCACAAGGAATCAACTAGTAGTGGTTTAAGTAGCTGAAATATCTCTAACAGATGCCTCCAATACCTTTCACTGCCATATTGCTTCTATTTCCCCTTTCCTATGAGTCAGCTGGTTCTAGATAACAGTGAGAATTTTCCATCAAATGTTTACAGACTGGAAAAACCAGTGCATATTTTCATTGCTGTAGCTTCATCTCAGCACCCAAGGGATTATTTTGTTTTCTTTAAAGTTTTTTTTTCTAGGGGGGAAGACAAGGAGGAGGAAGCAGGTTATGACTGTTGCTTAACAGGACATAAAGATATATTTCTAAGTAATATTTTTTTTCAACAGGAATTAATTCCTCTTGTTAAAACCCAAGCACTGCAGACCAGATGTCCCCCATCACCTCAGGTTGTCCTTTGCCATGTATTGACCAGTGCATTAGATGCCTGGAAAAGTATTTATTATTTATATGTTCCATTTCTTGAGAGGGACAGCTGTTGCACTAGGATCCCTCTGTCCCTTCTTCATGTAGCACATACATTTCTCTAATTTTAAAAAATAATTAAGATACATAGTTTATGAACTGTTTTATATTGTTAGGTGTTGTATCTCCATATATATCTGTATTGAGTAGAGAAGTCTGAAACTACAGGTGTACACACCCTATTCACTCCCCAAACACTGCCATGGGAGTCTAAACCCTGATTTAAGTTTCACTTTGCCCATGTTCCTAAACTCCATACACCACTGAATAGAAAAATCCCCCTGCCTATCATGGTTCAAGAGTTGAACACTTGAAAACCAGATCATGATCTTTATCAGTTTAGGCCTGTCTCTGATATTGATAGCTCTGCTAGATAAAGACACCTACCAGTATCCCTACCCTTCTCAGTGGCAGGGGATAAGGAAAAAATATCAATAGTCTCTAGAGGCACAAATAAGTGTCTATTGAATGGCTTTGCATGCATTCTGCCTGCCATCTGCTCTTTTAATCTTCCATATGAATCTCACATACTGTAATAGCATCAGTGCAATTCTCGGTTCTTTCAAATTATTATTTTCCCTTTTTTTTTCTATTATTTTAGTGCTGACTGTCTTTTCACATATTTCTTCTGTAAGTTTCTTTTCCATGTGATTCTTCCTGCTGCTTTTTTAATGTCTTAAGGGTTTTTTTAGACACAAAGTTCAGCATCTGGATACTGAAAATGGATGGATATTTTGCTTAATAATAAAAAGATCAGATCATTTAATTTCATTATTTATAGCTACAAGACCTATCCAGCTATTTTCCAGATTTCAGTCACACACAGTATATACTAGAAGAGTTCAATTATTTTCTCTCATTTCCATCTCCTACAAAAAGTAAGAAAGTGTCCTGCATTCTTTTGACACTAATACAGTAGCTTTTGAGATACGAGTCCAGACATGTCAGATATCTCAGTGCAGAGAACAGGATGTGCTCTTCAGTACAACACAGACTGTCTGAACTTACTGCCAAAGCCCATCTGACTTTTTGCATAAGAACTTAAGTTAACAGAATATGTTATTTTAAGTATGCAAGTTCTCTTAAAAATTCTCATCTCCTCAGCCAAATCCAGCTCTCAGGGTAAAAAAAAAAAAAAATCTGCCTTCAACTCTAAAAGCAAAAGTTGCTTGACTGACATCTCTTTGGGCATCATTCATGTTCGATATGGTGTCCAACAGGGCAAACCCATGCCATTGAGGTCGATGAAGTTTCAGCTAATATAACTGAGGGGTTGTATGATGGCTGTTTTCTAGAGCTCTGTGTAGGGTCAAAAGGTAGGGCTCTGAATTCCTCTTAGAAGGCATCAGAGGAACATTTGTTAAGAATATATTTAGTTCAATGTTTTCAGTACTGTCAATAAAACCTGCTTCTAGGAAGGCAGCAATTTCTCTCCTACAATCTGATAGCAACCAGGTAATTCAGATCTCCTTTATTATTTGAGATCTGGAGTAAGGATAGTAGTAACAATCAAAATTCAATACATTCTTGCTATTAACATCCACTACAGATCACAGGTGAAAACACACATATGCATGGACACATGAAATATTTCTGTAGTTGATTTCTGTGGGTTTTTTGCATTATTATTATTCTTACAAGCATAAATATTTACAATATTTATCTACCTGCTGAAATAGTCTCATTTCCATGCTTATTTAAATGGACTAGCTTGGCTGCTAGTGGTGCTTATTTGTGGTGCTTATTTTTACAGTTGAATAGAGGCTTCCAAGAATTTGTTAACTCAAAATGCAATCCAAATATTTAGCATACAGATGAGAGAAAATATTTTAGGGTCATTGCTTTGCTATTACAAGTCTTCCATTTCGTGTTGTTGCCCTATTTTTACTTCCCTCCTGTTTCTTCCATTTTCTTCACTACTGGGGGGGATTTTATGGCAGAAAATGCACCTTTGAACATCACACCTTTGATTCGTATCACAGGTATTGGAAGTAATGAAAAGGAGAGAGAGAGAGAGAGGAATAAAAGCCAAGAAGTGATGCACCATATTTCTGCTTGCCATTCACTGACCAATGCCCAGCCCATGCCCCAGCAGCAATTGGCACATTCTGGCCAACTCCCCCTCATTTACAGACTGAGCAGGATGTTCTATGGCATGGAATATTCCTATGGCCAGTTCAGGTCAGCTGTCCTGGCCATGCTGACTCCCATCTTCTCGTGCACCTCCTCCCTGGCAGAGCATGGGAAACTGAAAAGTCCTTGACTTAGAGGGAGCACTGCTCAGCAACCATTAAAACATCAGTGTGTTATCAACATTATTCTCACTCTAAATCCAAAACCCAGCACTGCACCAGCTACTGAAAAGAAAATTAACTCTCTTCCAGCTGAAACCAGGTCAATTCTGCTTAAGTAAAATAATTTCAAACTCAGTATCTTTCCTTTGGGCAATGTTTTACTGTCATTGCTGCCTAAGCCAAGCACAATTAGTAAGTTTTGCAGTAATCACACCGTGTACATACATGCAGGTAATTATCAATGCAAATGAAATGTTAGTTTTTTAAAATAGCAGTATAACAACTTAATTATGTTTAACTATTTGAAGACATACCTTTGTGCATAGAGAGAGAATGAGCTGCAGTAGCATAAGAACTTCCATTCTAAACATCCTTTTCCATTTCTTGCATTGCCAAATTTCAAGGCCTGGTTCCTCTGCCCCTGCAGAAACTGCACTTTTAATTCTGAGCTAACATGTCTTACATATTTCCTCAATGTGAACTATTAGCAATGTCTAGTGGTCAGAGCTGCAGGAAGAGATCTAATAAACCTTGATTCTATTCCCACTTTTGGGCTGACTGAATGACTTTGCAGTCACGTTGCCTGACTACCCATCTATAAAATACTGCTGTCCCGTGCGAAACAATTTAAGATCTCCCAGTTTTAAAAGTAAGCAAACAGAAAACTCCCAGCTCACCATTGCTTTAGTTTAATGGAAGAGTAAACACACACTTCTTGTGATTACAAAAATTTTGTAATTCTTTTCTTTGGGTCTTTTTTGGTAAGTCTAGTATCTCAAAGTATGAAAGCTGAACATAAGGTAGAAATTAGGTTCTATTATTTCTGCTGGTGTTCTGGTGAAATCCATTGAAGGTTAGAGAGATTTTAAGTATCCTGGGCCCATGCCAGAAGTTTTAAATTAGAAAAAAACAAACATATTTGAAATTCACTTCTCGCTATTGTGTGTTATAAAACATGAACGCTAAAAGTTGAGTGCTTGCAGAAAAACTTTGGATGTCTTTGGAGACATCATATGTAGTGGACTTTGAATCAAACTTTCTACAACCAACAGAAGCTGTGCTACTGCTCTGTCTTCAGCGATAACCAGTAGAATTTTTAGTGGCTGTTTCTATTCCTCTCGTACAGACCAGCATCGTCTTTTCAAGTTTTACTTATCTTTTTTACTGTATTAAACCTAGGAAATTAATGACTCTACAGAAGAATGTAAGGTGAAAATTTAAGAAATACTAGAGTTAAGGCAGTCCATAAAACCTTACTTCCATTCTCTAGAATATTTTGCCTCTTTCTCTATTCTCCTATTTATTTTCTGGCTTTTGTTAGGTCTCTGTCTCTGCAAGGGCGATGCTGTGAAGCGAAAGGAGTGGGATGTCTAGCAAACTACACGAGCAACTGGAGAATCTGGAGTTCCAACCCTAGCTGGCTGGGGCTTCTGGATACACATCTAGAATGACTGGGTACTTATCCATGAACTTCAAACTTGCACAGGCCACAGTAACTGATAGTATATTTGAGATCAGAACTAGGTAGAGCTGTGTTCTGAAAGGCAAGAGAGTAGACTGCTGTACAGGGGGGTGGCTACTCCTCTGTCGCAGCGAGATGCTGTTATCTACAGGTGCCATCCCCTTCTGAAAGTGCATCTCTGCCTCCTATCTTCATCCCCACAGTAACTGGAAACGTGGCATAGCAGATCCCATTAAGCAGCCTTTGAACTTGGGGGCAAATCTTTCTTTCGCTTTGGTTCTTCAAAGCCAGAAAAATTTTTCGTTTAAAATAAAGTCAGCCATAGAAAATAAGCCATTCTGGAAACAACCTTGCTCCCGCTAGAATTAATGGCAACAATCCATCTGCTAAAAAGTCTGTCTAGAAAAGTTCACAGCTGCAAGAAAACCTGAGTAAGATTGTTGTCCCTTTTTTTCCCGATGATTTTCATTTCCTTCCTTTCCCAAAGAAACAAAAAGCAGTAAGCAGCTGGATGGACAGACAGACACTTACTTGAAGTCAAACTTACTTAACTAGATTAAGTGGTAATCTTTTAAGTGTATTGCCAAACATACCACAGTAAGATTTGAAATGGCTCTGAAGTGCAAAAAGCTGATGAGACATGGTAACAGCACACCTCAAAATGTTTCTAAGTGAGCCTAAGACTTAAAAATGTTGCTTTCATCTTACTGGAGAGTGCATGAAATCTCAAAAGGTTTAAAACTTTCTTCTTCCTAAATGTTTCCTCTTTTCTTTTAACTGAAGGCTTTTAATACTAGAAATTTTTTACCTTAATGAAGAAATTACTGCTTCTTCAAAGCAAATAGGAGTTAAAAAATACCTCTAATCTGCATGAATTTAAATAAAATACTTCAGACTGAATCATTCATGAATTTCCAAAACAAAAAATTTGCATTTAACTTGTTATATTTTTCTTAGTTTTGGTTATTGACAGCTTCTCCTAGGCATGAAACTCAGCAAAAGGAGAGAAAAAGTCTTCCTAGAAATGCTGATATCACTTTGAAACATAATATCTCTCTTTTTGTGGACATTTCTATTTTCTGCCTGCCTTTATTGACATATTAACTGGGATTTAAGTGCATGCAGGTTCAAAATACCTGCCAAAATGAATTAGAAAAATGGCATGAGCATCGCTGATGTTTAGACATCAAGGCTGCTTCTGATACTTCAGTAGAAAAATTTTACTTCACTAAACCAGCCTCACACAAATGAAAAAGAGTCAAATTCAGAGATGAGTCTACTCTGACTTTTGCTGCTATGCCATCCATAGTTTTATGGTGTTATTTTTCACTCAACTCCCTAACTCCGTCGGACTCCACTCCATTCCTGGACCTAGAGGACACCTACTTTCTGTTTTATCTGGAAGGCTCTAGGTGGCTGTAGTGTACAGGCTGATAGACTGAAGGAAACACTGAGCTATACTCACCTAGTATGATCTATCATATCTGATTTTATCCCTATGGACATGCCTTAAGAAATATACATTTTAGAAAAGGTTGAAGAAGAAAGGATTTTTTTAATTACCACGGTTCCTTTAGTGCCTTGTGGAGAGCAGAAAGAAATATTTTATCCCACTTTTACTTGTCTTTGTGGTTAAGGTACAATAAAAACTACCTACAGACAGCACCAGTGATTTGTTCACTTACCTGGTGTTCTGAGGAATGAGGTGTGAACTCTTGCAAGTATTAAAGTATTACAGCCATGGTTTCTGTTCCTGCCCTGTTTTTCACCTCTCTGTGGCAACCTCCAACCCAGGCAAGCCTACTAAGCTGCAGCACCTCAGCACAAATTCCAGCCCTCCAGCCAAAAGCCATTTTCCTTGATAGTCTAAGCAGAAACACGACAGTGAGCTGAGCACTTTCCCTTCTGCTGCCTGAACTATGGAAATCTAGATGTTGAGATGTCTGCTTCTTAAACTTATAAAAACTCATTGGTTCATTAATGTCCTAAATCTCACAGTTAACCTATTTGCACTGAACATGCCACTTATTTTTTCCTTCCATTCTTTACCTTTTTCCTTACCATAGTGAATAACCTCAGAGTCTTAGCAGCCTAATGACAGTGATGTCCAGAGTGAACAAAGGATAAATCATCCCTTTTATTATCCAAGTCATTATCTGAATAATTCTATTAATATTCCAAGAATGCTGCCCTTATTGTCATTGTAAATCAGAAAAAAAGGGAAATACAGAGCATGCCCTGAGGTATTTTTACAATGTGTTACTCTCAAAAAAAAAAAGTCATTTTGAAATAGTATCCACAAACTTCAAGCCCAGAACACATTGCAACTCCCTCTCTTTGATGGAATTATTTGCCTTTAAAATACTAAATCTGTTCATTATTGCAAGGTACAGGCTGCTACAGGGTCAGCCTTGAGGATCTGAAATTCTGCCAGCAACCTGTAGAGGACTTAATTTTATTTAGCAAATTAGCAGCAGAAAACCTAACATTCCTATTGAAGTCAGAAAGAACAAGTGAGAAATCCAGTATATCCAGTCATGTAGACATAGGTCTGATTTCACTACAGTTTGTGCTGTAGGAGCATATCCCCAGTTAGCTTTAAATGTCATTTTTATAGTATTCAAGTTGTTACACAAGCTCCATCAGGACTCCTTACTGTTCAAAAAAAAAGGAAGCAGAAAATTTTTCCCATTTGTGTTACAAATGTTATCAAATTCTCTACATTTTTTCATACCAACTCCAGTGTGACGCAACCAAGTGTCTGAAGGAAAAATCAGAATGAATACTGTATTAAGTAGTTCAGCTTGCTGAAGCGTGTAGAATAATTCCATATAGATTTCTGGGGTGAGATGATTGTAGACATTGAAGCCTAGCAAAGACAAAGCAAGAGGGCCTTCAGAGATCAAATCATTAGAAACCAGGTTTTTTGACAAGGAAATGGGGTCTTTATGTGCCACAGAACAAGAACAGTGCCCCAGGTGGGGCCCAGGTACACAGATAACACTGAGCAGGCAGCAACCCTACCTAGAGATGGGAGGGTTAATTCTATCAGCAATAGAACTGAATCTCCTTAGTGGTGAGAACTGATCCTAGATTGTCTAAACTCTAGACAAGGTGTGTGCTTATTGAACTTATTTTTGTGAAGAAATAGATGGTGCTGCACTCTGTTGAAATGCCTCCTACAAAAGGGCCTTTGTTTTCAGAAATTACAGGTTAAAAATTAAGACGCTGTGCCAATTAACCAGCAGCTCACAAAGACTTTGATCCTGTTTACTTAACTTTCCCTTAACACTTCCTTTTGGTGTCAAAATGCTATTCTGCACTAGGTCTTCAGCTTCCCTATATACTCCCATCTGTAAAATGTGAAAAAATGTCTCGGGTGAAAGTTCAGAGGTTATATTCATGTTTGAAAATTACTGCAAGACCCTCTGCCTGATATGAACACCCCAGGACTTTGGGTTGTTTTTATTCTGCAAGGGAAATTCACATTCCACTTTCAGGGAAATGAGTGATAAAATTCCCATGGATTTTAATTGTGTTGTTGTTTGTCCAGAATCATAAAGTAAGCTATTAATTTACATTTGCTGTTGATAAAGCCTAAGCCATTTTCATAAGTTTCAGAAGCAGTCTTTCAGCATATAGACTAAAGCATATCTTCCAGTGTCTCTTGTCTGAATCAATGAAATCTTGACTTGGGAGAGGACTTACGTGCTGCCTGCAAACCATTTGGAAGCCTTCATTTGGGAAGAAATGTCATGTTACTCCGGCCTGAAAGCATTGTCAGGATAAAATAGCTGAAATATACCACTCCTTTAACCAGGCCAAAGCAGTGCCCCTTCTTATCTAGGAATGTGTTATGGTTATGTCTAATAAACCAATTCAATAAGCACAGGATAAATTCAGTTTGTCAGTTTAATAGAGTTATGGTTCTGTGCATGTTTAAGTAACAGTAGACATATGTAGATATAATTGAGAGGAAACCTCCATTTCAGACAGGATGTGCAAAAAAAGGGATTTATATGTAAGTATGAACATACAGTAAATTACAGCAGTGAGCATTCAGGAAAGATGCCTGTTTACAAGCATGTCAATGCAATATGATTGAAATCAAGAAAATTTTAAGGTGGTTTGAAATGACGTGGGAGGCATTAGTTTAAACAGATGTTTTCCTTAAACTGGAAAGCATGATATGAGCAGTTGTCTTTTATCAGATAGAGAGAAAGAGAATGGATTCTGCTTTAATTCACTCTTTTGTATTTGTTTTGATAGGGTACTACCAAAATGTAACCTGCATAATGTGCATCATTAGAAAAAGGGCAATATTTTACAGTCACCTGGACTGTTTGATTTGGAAGGGATTCAAAGACTCTGTGAACTGCACTTATCCTGTAAGTTGGTGGTTTAGACACTGCCAAGCACAGATGAACCCCAACTGAATTTACTGAGCTTTGGGGTTTGCATTATGTGCAGAGACCATACTCCTTTGACCCTGAAGTCCCGCAGTATTTATTTATACAATGGAAAAGCGTGGCTTTGAGATCAAATAACGGAGTTCTTTCTACCCCAGTAAATTCACAATCTAGGCTGAGTATGACATCGCATTCCTGGGTCTCACTGCTGACCAGTTCCACAACATAGTTTTAGTGAAGAATGCTCTTACTCTGAAATGGCTCCCCTTCTGAGTTCACATACACGTATTTGCCTAGAATTAAGAATACAGCAAATATTTTAATACTGGGATTTTACTACTATTTCTTGAGGATTTTGGAGAGAAACTGTTACTTTAACTCCTCAGTAAGTTAGTAAATCTCCCAGAGCAGGTGTAAGGGCCAAGGCCAGTACCATACAAAAAGGGAGAAAGGCATAGAGAGAAAGCATAAAGAATGCGTTCTCTTATGCTTCTTGAGGTGCTCTCTACCTCTTTCTGGGCTGTTAAACAATTTTCACAGTTTTTGTGTCGGAGTTATGGCTATCAAATTGGGGATGTGTGGGTGTGGTGTGGTGTGGTGTGGTGTGGTGTGGTGTGGTGTGGTGTGGTGTGGTGTGGTGTGGTGTGGTGTGGTGTGGTGTGGTTGTGGTGTGGTGTGGTGTGGTGTGGTGTGGTGTGGTGTGGTGTGGTGTGGTGTGTGGTGTGGTGTGGTGTGGTGTGTGGTGTGTGGTGTGGTGTGGTGTGTGAAAATTGAGTTGTGAAAGGAGAGCCACCATAACTGGTCAAGTACAGGCCTGTTTAGAACAGGTAGTTGTTCATTTATTGCAACACGAGGTTTCTGTTTGTACAGATTACATTACTAATCATCATTAAATAAGGAAGCTTGAAACAACTGGCAGTCTATTTACAGATACTTTGGGAAAGGAAAGAAATAATCTATCATTTAAAAAAAGGCAGCGTTTTTTTACTAAAGCTGTGTGATACTTCCTACATTTTGTACCTGAATTGCGTGTATCCAGGTAGTACTCGGAGTTCTGTAAGGGGTGACCATGGTAATTTAAGAACCTTTTGGGTCTGTGTTTTTTAAACTTTTGTCCTGAAGCCAGAGGGTAGTAACTTGAATTTTAAAGTGAAAGCTAAGGTTCTCTCATGTTGAGATAGTGCTCTAAAAAATGATAGATGTTGCAAGAAAAACTTGAGGAAGCTAGCAATACCACCTCCACCTGATAGAATTTCTTAAAATTGCCAATTTTTACTTGATAGTGATACTGTCTTGTCATAACGGATCCATATTGTAGTGTCTAGAAGGCCTAATAATGCTGACGGTTTCTGCTGTGAGAAAGTATTCTGAAAACTGCACCAAAGGCTGCTCACAAAATTTATCCTTGCTCTGTTTCTAACGGAGATTACATGAGAAACTTAAAATTGAGCCCTGTTAAACTGAGATGTATGGTCTGTGTGTTAATCTAGACAAATAGAAACATTCACAGTTTTATCTTGTAGCTGGAGCAGATAAAAAATTTTTTGTGCTAAAAGGAAGTCAAATCTTTCACTTATCATGTCTGCATTACTGCTGGTGAGCAAAATGTTTGCAGGAACAGAGGAATTCCTCAGTGAATTGGAGGAAGTATTTTAAGCCCACTCTTCCCAAGTATTAAATAGATACATTAAATAGATTCCAATTTGTCAATAGATAAATTAAATAGATTCAGTCTTCACAGTGTAAAATTATTAGTGTTGTTGTGGTAGCTGTTTTCCACTCTTACTATTAATTAGTCTAATTAGTGGTTAGCAGTTCATGTTGGCCTTCAATCACTTTCCAGTGTCTCTTTAGACAGATCTCAGTTACAGTCAGATCTTCTCATGGCCCAGAAAGTGGCTCAGCTGTGGAGACAGGGGCTGAAACATAACACTCTTGGATTTGCCACCGAGCTGGAACAGGCACTGTCAGTAAACAGAGCCCCTGTTTGCCACCCACTCGTTCCATCCTCTTCTGTCAGAAGCCAGCACGCAATTTGTTGGCCATTGATACACCTGAATATCTTCTTATCTCTTCATCTCACCAGCTAGGTGGTCGGAGGTGTGCTTCCCCTCGGGGGAAATGTACCTGTTACGGCAATATTTCATTTGGCTCTGGTTCTAAGCCACAGGCAGAGGGATTAGAGAGTCAGCTTTTAATTGCACGTGTCTTTTTCTCTTACACATGGCAATCATTCCATAGAACCTCTTGTGATATGAAATTGAAAGTTGGATAAAAGCACGTTTTTGATTCCTGACCAAACCTTTCTGGTCAGAAAGGCACCTTGCTTAAGACAGTGGGTGTACTTATCAGCCAGTGCAGGCTTTGGCAGCTGTGTAGCGCAGGCAAATATTGAATAATTTCAAAGCAATCCAGGCTTCACCTTCTATAGAAGAACAGTAAGACCTGTTTTGTGTTTTTGTAGACAACACAAAGAATTATTTAGCATTGTTCATTTATTTATCAACTTCAAATCTTTAAAGTTTTGACAGATTAATAACTTCCTTCAGGAATTTTAAATAAACATGATGTATTAACAAACAGACCAAGAGCCTACTTAAATTGTACAAACATATAAAGCAGGCTGCCTTGTCTAATGAAAACCTGATAAGAAAAATATCTTTAAAAAAAAAAAGGTTGTGTCTCAATTTCCAAGGAAATAATTTATCTTTATATATATCCACTGGAATAACAGATGAATGGAGTCAATCAGAGTTTAAATAAACCCCAATTATGCTCTGCCTGATAATTCGATTTTATCGACACTGTATATATTTACTTATAGCTTCAATTATTTAATATTATAAATATGGTGTGTTTTGACAAACTAGGATTTGGTTTGTCCTTTTTTAATTTCAGCATAACTTCTGTAGATTAATATAACAAGGAGGAAATACTCCATGCAGAGGGGTTTGGAATTATAGCTTCAGCAAACCTTATTAGTATTGCAGCTTTGCTAGAGTCTCAGCATCAGAGGTTGTATATTTATGTAAGTTTCATTGGCGTTTAAGAACAAGCTGGATTCATCCAGCCATAGTCACTTAGCTCAATTCATATGCAAAACTGGTGTGGGTTTTGGGCCAGATGACCCAATTCGCCACAGCAAAGATTGTTGTTTAGATCAGTTTACTGACGATTTTCAACTCTGATTTTCCAGATGCAGAAACAGGGTTGAAAGACCCACTTGCACGTGTTTTCCTATTGATAGGGTAGTAGGGTGAGCAAAACACCACCATTAAACTACCATTGTAAATCTTCCAAATTCGTGCTCTGCACATGTAGGCTTCAGCTAGCCAGTGGCTTAGCTTTTCTCTGGGGAAAATGTGCAGTGAACTCTCATTCATGCCTTCAGCTTCAAACCTCTGAAACTGCTCTGTGGCTCTATAGCGCAGGAGGGCAAGTCATGGCTACTGTGGCAGCCTGGGGGGCCAGCAAGACCAGTCTGGCAGGGCTCCTCGATGTGTTTTGCAGGTAACCCCAGAGTCCCAGCTCACCCTCCCCCCGGGGCAGTGCAGGAAGCCCAGTTCCAGGCACTCACCTTCAGCCATCTCAGAGTTCAGGCCTTCAAAGCATATAGCTTGGGGTTTATTGGCAGTGTTCTGTTTGCACCGATCATATAATATAAAACAGTGGCATGGATTTATAAACATCCTTTGGGGAATACTATTAGATTTTGAAACGTCTTAACAGGTTTAAGAGGTGCGTTGCATAGGAGCGGAAACAGAAGGTGCAAACCAAAGAAACAAACAATAGCCAACAAAGCCAATGCTAAACCAAGTACCAGTAAATATATGGACCAGTTTGTACAAGTAGAAAAGTACAAATGATTCAAGGGGATCCCAAGGGTCAGACAGCCGAATGAAACATCTTTTCATTTTACTTGTCAGAACAGTTTATCACTTTAATAAAATAAATATTTCTGTATTTCATGAGTGAGTATACAAGAAAAATGGCAGGTAGGACTTGTTCGTGACAGATACTGCATTTTGACCCCACCAAGATCGAATACTTTGTATGAAGATATACATTCCTAACACTGAATTGCTTTTGAAAATTAGATGACAAGTTTTTCTTTTTTTTAATATAAAAGTTTCTTCTCTTCCATAGCTACTGTCATAAATCAGCTACTGAAATCTTAGTTTAGAGGAGACCTTTTGTATTTTGAAAGCTTTGTTGTAGGAATACTGGAACGCTGTACCTTTAAAATATATTTTTCAGGCAAATATTAAAACTCCATGCAATTCATTTTATGCTGAATTCATAGTTCTGCTGTTTAAGCAGTCACGCTATGTTTACATCAATATTATGGAACGAAGATGAAAGAAGCGAACATTTCTTTCTTTAAAATTATTGCATTAAAACTGCAGAAGACACAGAAACAGTATATATAGGGCTTGAGGTAAGGGCTAAGCAGCGTGTTATTCTGCTACCAGCATTAATTTGAATAGTGTTTGGTTTACATCTAATAGCTGTGATTTTTTTTCTGTAGTCAAAACAGCCTGCTTTTATTTTAGTTCAATCTGTTTCATAGAGATGCCTTATTTCTTTTGGAAAAAGAAATTGCAAATTATAGGCACTGAACAATTTTTAATTACTTAAATCTTCCTTTCAGTGGAAAGCCTTCAACAATGATTTATTCCTTTTTTTAAAAAACTGTACCTGTTATCACTCAACATACTACTAAAACCATAGTGTTTGTTTTGGTTTATATGTTTCATTTTGGAACAGACTGCATCATTTTTGGAGAGAATTAGCTGAGATATAGGAATATCAGGTTGGTTGACAGATTGGACCAAAAGTTCTGCAGTGAGCAGTGGGAGAAAACACAGGCATACCCATCCTACACAAAAATTAACACATCAACAAGGAGCTTAGAGGAATGAGAGATTTCAGAGACATGACAACACACACTTACATCAAGGGGGTTTTTTAGCTGTGTGCTTCCTTTTCAGAGTCTCTGTGGCTTATTTTTTCTGTTGCTGTTTCTACTAGATTCGTCACTTAAAATTCTCTCCAAATGGAATTTCATGAAATCCCAGAAGGCAAGGAGATTGGTAAACCTGCTCTAACTGCTCTAACAATATCATGAAACAGGGTTTGAATTACCAATACACCCGGGAATTCTAATGCAATTATGAGCGTTTACTTACACCATGTGTTTCTCACTGAGCCTCGGCTGTATCAGGATAAACCAAAGGGAGCTAATGTTTTATAGATGGTAAGACTCTGTTTGTTTTCAGTAGGGCTAAGTCTCCCAAAGCACTCAGACACACTAATTAAAGTAAACTGCAGAGGCCCATAATAAAATATATGTGTTTGGAGACTGTGAGATGAACTCCACTGGCTTATTAAAAGTCAAAAGAAAAATATACATTATTTATGACTTCAAAGGGACACATTGTGAGCTCCAGTTTATTTAAAGGATTAACTAAGCATTGGTTATTGGTGACCATCTGAACAGCTTTCCTTTCACAGTTCATTAGTTATGTCATATATGTGGGAAGTCATAATTTGGGTTTAGATCAAATATTATTAATCAACTAAATTATGGAGGGTACACCAACAATATTAAATGTAATCTTTAGGAAAATAACACCTCACAAATCCACTTTTCTCCAGTTGCCCAATTACATTTCAATACATAAACAAAAATCCAACAGATGTGTGGCAAGTTTTATAGAGCTGCCGATCTCTGGAGTGGGGTTTTTTTGTCAATAAATACAACACATTTAAAATGCCAAGTGGAATTGGAAGGCCATCAAGGTCTTTGGGATATACCAGAAGTACAAATTCACCTACTGCGAGTACTGTTGTAATTTACCTAAAACGTTCAGTTTTTTAAAAAATTACCAGATATGTGGAAATGAGGGGGAACCCAGGGTTTCCAGTGAAAAGGGCACAGGGAAACAGTATTTTCTTTCCCATCTTTATCAGTAGTGCAGCCTGTGTATCTTTTTTCTCATTTTTCTAATAATTCTACTTACTCAACTTTTACTTATGACTTAAAAGCTGTTTGGAAAACATTTGGCCAGGCAAAGGCAAGCAGAAGCACCCCCACATACACCCTCAAGAGTCTGGGAAGTGATATATTTTTTTATGTTCTTCTGTCTCTCCATCTTTCATGATATGTTTAATACAATTCAGATTTTAAGAGAGGAGAAATGAAAAGATTCAGGATGCTAGCAATAGAGTTCAAATCAAAGATTTCAATAAATTTTGCATGGGCAGTTAGGTATGTAGAGTTTGCTGATATTTTAATTAAATTGTCTCTTAAAAAGTGTCAAGGTTTTATTTTTTTATGTAGCTGTTTAAATAACAAACTCAATTAAGTCAAGGTTAGAAAAACACTTTTTCTTGTGCTAAGTATTTAATTCACAGGAGTTTTTTTAGGGCTGTTTGTACTTTCAGTGACAGGAGAGCAAATGAAAATTGCAGTCCCTTTTGTTTTAAACATTATAGGCTGAGGTAGTTTTTTTTTAATATTATATTGTCATCTTTGGATCAACTAAACAAATATGCCAGTGTTGGTACTGCCTCAAGCTTGTAGCTTTGTTTTTCTAATATAAACATTGGGGGGAAGAAAAATGGAGGCAACATGCTCTACAACCCAAATCAGCATCATTCTGCTGTTCCACCACTGAACACTGCGAAATCCTAAAATTGATGGAGACTTAGCTATCATTCATATATTTCACTCAGTGGATCAGCAGGCAGTCTGTGTTTCTGCAAATAACATCTCCTATAAAATAAAATATTTGGCAGTGGAGGTCTGTTTATTGTTGCTTTCAGTTCAGTCCTTTTGCCCAAGGCACCAACAGGCAGTGGGAAGTCACTTAATTTAGAAATAAGTTCTAAAATAGCAAAGCTTTTCCAAAGTGTGTACAAAACGTATATCCTGCTGAACAACAAAATTCACAAATATAAGTATTATAATACATTATGTATAATATATAAAATTATATTTATAAAGATGAAACTCTTCCACAGGTCACATAATCCCATCATGTACCTGACCCATTTCACAATTACAGGGGAGAGGAAGAACACCTTGCAGTGCTGGTTCTCACCTTTTCTGTTTCTGTGATGGGTTTCCCCACACCACCTTTCCCAATCAGCTGACATAACTGAGGTTTCCCCAGGCATTTACCAGCCTAGGAAGTGAAGGTGATCGTGATTCCAGATCCCAGATTAGGCATTCATGGGTGAGTAACCATTTCAGAAGACACAACTCACATGCCTTGAGTGTAGGTGTGCCTGACACTTCAGTTCTCCTTCACAGATGATCCCTCCCAGGCTTGTAGGGAGATCTGGATTTCTTGCCAAATGTCTTCTCTTTCTGCATCGTACATAAACAAATGAACTCTCATTTCTCTCCAGGGTTATATTTTATGAAATCTTTAGATTTATATGTCCCGTAAAAGCAAGGCTTTGTTTTAGAAACTGACCTACATTTATAAAAAAGGAGGAGAAAATCCTTTGAAAGGTTTGAAGCTGAAATACAGTAAAAAAAAATTTTTAAAGTTTTTTGCAGCTGAGTCTTGCTCTGTTTTATTCAACTGTTTGGGGAAAAATTATGGTTTAACATAAGATGGTAATTTATCTCAGCCAGTAAACCTAAAGCTTCATCTTTCGCATAATTTTATCATTCCTATTTTCTTCAGCATGAAACAGAATTTTGGAGGTTGGACAAAGACACCTTTCAAAATATTATGCCAGTTGTTCATCTTCTGCTAAGGATTAATATACAATCAGAATTATTGTGTTCTTTCCCCCTTTATAGCACTCTAAGAGATGGTGCAAATGACAGGAAAAAACGTACTAGTAAATTTGTAAAGTAAATAATTTACACACAAACAATATGCCACAGGAAACTTGACTTTGTGGACCTCACTGTGGAAAATACTTCATTCAACTTAGCTTCTAAACCCCAGGGTTTCAGAGTAACCCTGTATATATTTTGAATTAAAGCAATTTACTTGCTAGGACAACTAGGATGAAGGAGAACTGATTCTGATTATGTAATATTTTACCACCTAATAGTGCATAATTTACAAAGAGAAATTGTAGAATTATGAACAATTAATCTTGAAATGGTCACTGAACTTAGAAACAACAGTACATTTCAGAAGGTGGCCTTCAATAGATTAATGAGTGCTCCTGCCCTTTTCTACCTCTGTAGCCTAATTTGTCTGAGGACGGCTTGTCTTTGAAGTCAGGTTTAATTTACTGCCTATGAGTCCCTTAATAGATGTCTCCACAAGAGATATGCTTACATGGAAAATCTTCCATGGAACAGGTTCACACCTTACAGATAGAAAGAATGCATTATATGTACCCCTACCATAAAATTGGTAACTGCAGTGTTATGAGGTTTGTTTTCTGTCATCCTTAATAGTATGCACAGACAAAAGATCAAGGTCAATAGCTAATACAAGTTTCTTAAACTGCTAAGTGATCATTAAATTGCAATAAAACTAATCCAGTTAGACAGATGTCCTCATACATTTGATTTTATACTTCCCTTTTTGCACCAAGTAGTATAAGCGCAGTAAATTCCAGTGGTAGAAAATTGTACCTTATTGTTTGGGATTTTTTTTCCAATGTTGCATTGCATATTTTCCTGCTAGTTCTGGCTTTATTTTTATTATGGGCTGTAGTAGATATGTAAAAGAAGTTTATTAGGAGACAAAACTTTATTGAAGACAAAACTATGTTCACTTACGAATTTAGTTACTGGTTTAAGAACATAATGTGGCTTTCCTAGGAATATATAATATAAAAATACTCTTAGAAATGCTGAGTGATTAAATGAATGCAGCGTTAAATTTTTATATTTAAGCAACTGTAGAAAGCTCAAACACAGAGAGGAAAAAATAGTGCTCTTGGGTTCAGCACCTAAGTGGCTGTGAATAGATGCTGTTCAGTGTGTATGATAAGGATTCAATTACATAAAATCCTTTTTCATCCAAAGGAATAAACTAGTTCTAACTAGCACGTTTTTTACCTATTACACCATCAAATAAGAAATTAAGCTTCTGCTTATAATTAAGGTATTATAAGTGATAATGAGTAATGATGATTTCTGCTCATGTATGCTATAAAAATGCTGGTGGAACAACATCTGAGCTAATGTCAGGAAATTTGCCCTGATCACAGAAGCTGAAAAGGGAAAAGTGGTCTTAATATACAACACTAAAATGAAGATTAAGAAAGCTTTCCAAGCTATTATTCACTCTAGATTATTTTATCTGGAAGCTCAATTATAGAACCCAGCAGGAGACTGATTGTAAAGTAGAAAACCTGACGCCACAAAGACACATGGGCAAGCAGACAGCAGAAAAGAGGAAAGCTTATTTGCTTTCCAAATCCAGGAGTAACTGGGAGTATGTAACTATACTCTCACAACAGAGCAAGCCCTCTGCTGAATCAGTAGCTGAAGCCACTTATGCAAACAGAATCTGGCACAACAGCCCAGCCATGAGAAGTGAAGATTAGCAGAGGTGAGCAACTTTGCCCCTTTCTTCTCTGAGAGCTGGCTTGACATGAGAGTACAATTTAGGGAAAGTGAGATTTGGGCAAGATGTGTCATAGTGGAGCCTGGAAGACTGACTGTTGTATACCTTCTGGATCGCTATTTCCTGTTTGCACAAATATGTTTATATATGGAGCTCTCACATGTTTATTTGGAGAATGTTTCTTTACTCTTTTCTTTTGTGCAACACCTTTCTGAAAGAGCTTTTGAGTGCTTGGAAATCAGAAAAGAAACAAATTGACTTACAAGTTACTAGTTTATTTTTGAGGACCAGGATTAAAAACGTTTCTTTACTTCAGAGCCCAAGTAGCAGAGGTAAGCAATGGCATCTTGACATTAAGTCTGGCTGACTTCAAATGAGTGCTTGTAGATCCCATTCAAGTGAGAAACTTCGCTTGGCTAAAACTGCAGTGATACTCCTGTCTGAAAAGATATCAAAATTTTCAGCTAATCAGGATTCATGCAGGCAAACCTTATCCCTCTGAAGAATGCTCAGTAAATACACAAATAGAAATGTGTTTATTTTTCTTTGAGTAAGTCAAAATATGAATAGGAATCTGTGTCACCTTTGAAGATTAGGCTGCAAATACAGGAGTGCCTTCTGGCAATTAATAGTAATGTTTCTTACAGAAATAATCAAAGTATTGAGTACTCTTTATTCCTAAATATCCAAATTCAGGCTTTTTGCAGCTTCTAGAACTGATATTTTAAAATAATAAGCACTTTAGGCCTCTAAAATAATAAGCACTAAAGGCCTTTAAAATAATAAGCACAGGCTTTAGAATACAGAAGAGTTCAGTCTAGGCAAAAGATGCTGTCATATCTGGAAAGCATTATCCTGTGTACCTCGTGTAGTTTCTATCACAGTTACATGAAGGAATAGCATTGAGGCATTCCCAGTACGTGGTGCTGGCTTCTTCTGGGACAACCCAGCATTGCTTAGGGCATGAAAAATGCTCTGCCAGTCTGTGTGTCCTGTGCCTGCCCTTTGCACCCCTTGTGCATTGTGAAGTCCCACTGGATTCCCCATTGTGCATCCTGCTCAGATACCAGTCTGTTTATCCCACCAAAGGCTGCCACGGCAGATGCTTTGTTTTTATTTCTATATGAGAAAACTCTATCTTTTTCCTAGGTAATTTTTGATATTAAATAGTTGTTGAATTCTGTAATGATTTTCACCTTGCAGATTCATTACATAATTTTCTAGTTATTTTCCCAGATTTTCCCACTAATAAGAATGTAAATGGATTTACTTATCTGCAGTGGATTGATACTTCTACAAAATGCCTGGAAGAGGGATTGCTAACTTTGTTGAATTTGTTTTCTTTATCATTAATGATAAACCCCGTCTTTCTTTAAATATTACAGAGTTTTTTTGGTCATTGTTTTGCTGATGATTATTACTTATAGGAAGGATGTTGCCAGCTAAGATCTAAATATTTTGGCATACTGCTTAAGCTTTGCTATTTCTAGGATGTATCCATGTACGTCTTCTCTAACGATAAGGTCAATGGCAATGCCAAACAGGAGGAGTAAGAGATTGCATCCTGATTAATTCCTAATTTTGCATTCTGGGATCGTTGTGTTCCAATAGAACGGGGTGAATAATTCATTGCGAACAATTGACCACTGTTTGCCTGTTTTTCTAAATGGCCCATGAGCCAATCGTGTTTCAACAACACCATTTCTTTGATTGCATTCACTCCACACCACTTTTTCATGCTTCCTGTTCTCCAAATCAGAGATTCCCAGCATCACTGTTGCCATACCCCTTCAGAAATAGTTTTATTTACTCTATTTCCTTTCCAGATGCACGTGCCATGTTCGTTCCCCCTTCTGATTCACAGACAACAGTAACTAATTGAAAATGACTCTTGAAAAAGTGAGAATAAACAGGCTATCATGGTGTGTCAAATGCATTGCCAGGTCTAACAAGCCCATGTGTCCGAGTTGCCATTTGAGGTCCCTAGAAGATCTTAAAAAGATCCAGGAGTCCAACGTGTCACGGTTATGTTCATTACCTTTCCTTTCTGTGAGATGATTCTGTCACTTAATTCTGAGTCATATATCTTTTTCCCTCTGTACCATCGCAATGAACGCAGGATGCAATGATGTACCTTGTCTTAAAGATCAAAAAGCCACTTTGCCACAGAAATATTGCTGTCTGTTCTTCCTTAGAATTGGCTACAGACATGTATTATCTATTGGAAAAGCTTATGTTATTAAAAGATAATCTAAATGTTCATTTAGTGTGTTTGAATCTTGGCACACAGAAAAGATGTGAATTTGTCATTTTCTTCACTGGTGAAATGATCAAAAAGAATAGAACTCTCTGTAAAAAAAAGAGTTTTGGGGTAACCCTGTCACTACTAGGAGTATATTTTTTCTAGATCAATTATAGAAATTAATTGTAGAATACATAAGCTGCAATAGAAATTTTACTCTTTTAACTAATATTCATTGATCTAGGCGACCTAGATTTCATTGTCTTGACTTTATTAGAGCTGTTTCTAGTGTTTGAATGGCTAACAACTGAGACACACAACCTGTTTTCTTTGAATGTTTATCTCTATAAATTCATACCTTGCCAATCAGCCCAGCTACTCAGTGATTTAGAGTAAGCAGCCTTTGCTTATGTCACCATGGAGTATAATCCTTAGTATGTAGTAAAACTAAACACATACATATTTCTCTACATCCATGAAATATTTTGAGTGAGGCTACATCGTTTGAGATCACTGGGGAAAAAAAGACCTAACAAAGAGTTGTTTGTGACAAGAGGAGTTCATGGGCATCTTGGTGAGTTTACCACCACTTTGCCAACAAATCTGGAGAGATAATCGTCTAGGATCTTCAGTATGTGAGGAAGGAGACATACTGAAGGTTAAGTTTCGATTTTTTTTAGCAGTTCTTTCTGGCAGCCGTTCATTGCATTTGTGTGGCATTAGAAGACTGTGGGTTAACACGTTTTGTCATGCTTGTGTACCTTCCATGTGACTGAACATCTGTCAGATTTGCTTCTTTGTGAACTTTTGCGTTGAACTTGTAGATCAGGTAAGAAAACATTTCTGAAAATAGGACCCAAAATCAAAGGACTTCTGTGTAAATTTCTCCTATCTTATTCAAAACTGGGGACATTTACAAACAGTGCCTCATTCCACCTGAACTCCAGCTCCAGTTCTGCATCAACTGTGAATTCAAGCAAAATCCTATCCCAGAACAACCCCCTGCATCACAAGCATTCAAGCCATGTAACTTGAGGCCTCTCTAAATAAATCTTCCAGTGAAGCCGTTTTGCTTTCTTTTCAGAATTTGTAGTAAGTGCTTCACACTCTTCTAGTACAACCTCTAACTAGGAATGAAGTATGCTAGATTTTTATTTGTGGAGGGACAGCAAGCGTATTCCTCTGAGAACAGCAACTGTTTCGTTCAGAATGACAAATGCCCAAAGTGCTAAAAATCATGAAGCATCCCTGTGGCTTTCTTGTGGTGTGTAGTCCTTGAAATATGTCACAAAGAGGAGTAATTCGTACTACCTCCCTAAAGATGGAGAAGATGGCTAAGTGATTTGATTAGCTTGTTGGGAAAGCTGGAGACAAGGAGTGCCTTGACAAACTTGGCATTCTGTGCCAGTACCTGTGACCGTGCTGCCAAAGTCCACATGCAGCAAGTTGATGCACGTTTCCTGATACACAGATAGTCAGAAGCAGCATGCAGGTATAAACAGTGAAACAACTGTGATTTCTGTTCAGGGACAAGCTTCCTTTTCCTCTTACAATTTTCCACAAAATAGTCTCATATTTAAAACATTATCCAGTATATCTGGAAATGTGCAAAATGAACAAATTGGCTTATTTTCTCTTCTCCCACTGCTAAATACGTAGTTTCCCCAACCATATATTAGGCCATTTTTGAGGTAATACATATAATTCAGTGACAAATCCACTTCAGCCTTCATAATGCCCTTCGTTTTTACTTCAAAACATTCGCTGACTCTCATGGATTTGTACTATTTAACACCCAGATAAAGGTAAGCTGCCTTTTTTAATAACGATGGATTACATTTTCTCGTTACATGCTCCGATTCAATTGGATTTTTCACTGTGAGCACATCTATTCCAGAGAAAACAGTAATGCCAGTGTGAGAATAATTATAGTTATTAGAAAGGTAAACAATCTAAAACAAAAATTAACATATACAGAAATCAAGTTTCTGCTTTAAAGGCCTACTTTTTCCTTCCTTTTGCGGAAGTATCTCTACATTTTTCTTTTCCTTACAAGTATATTATCAGAAACAAGAGAGGCAGACTATTTGGTGAGACCTTTTCTACTAGACTGGGGCACTGCCAAAAGTCTCTCACAGAGGTGACTGCCAGTGCAGAGGAGAGCTTCCACACCCCTCAAAGTAGGGCTGTTCCTTGCTAGTACCCCAAGGGGAATGAAGTCGTGATGAGATAATACCCCAAACTCCTCTCTGAAGATGGCAAGCCAAGTCTCTCTAAGGGGATACTAGAGTGGCTATATTTCTATACAAAAACTGCAAAAACTATGGTAACTTTGTGGCCTTCACAGAGTTTCAGTGCTTAAAGTGAAATTTTCCGAGGGGTCTGGTGTCCACCTCGCTGCATCTAGCTTTGAACAGGCTGCAGTGCTGGGGACTAATGCATCAAAGCATATAATATGCACTATTAATGTTGGAGTACATCTCTCTCCACTTAGGAAAGCTTTTGACCATATAGCTAAGTCCTGCCGAAGGAAACAGCAGCTAAATGTGCACCAAACTGGGGAGCTGCTGAAAAGCTTTGGCTGAACAGGGGCCTTAGACAGTCATTGCTTCTTCATATGGGAAAAAAAGGTCAGCCCATTAAAATGTGTACTTTAAATGGCTTCTCCACTGAAATTCATCCAAGAAGATTTACACACTCTAATATATTTTGAGATGTTCCTCTGGGCAGAATACCGTGCAGCCTGCACACCTGTCCTGCTGGACAGATGATCTCCAGGGGAGAAGAGCTCGTAAAGATCTGGTTATTTGTTTAGCCACCCTGTCTCAGACATATGGAATTATATAACCTTGTTTTTGTAGGATTACTTTGCTAAAATAATATGAATATCATGGGTTTTTTTCCTCTAAAACATATTACAATATAATGTTGCCCTGAGAGAGAAAAGGGGAAGATGTGCAGCTCCTCCTGTTTCATTTCCTGCTTTCACGGATTGTTGTGTTACTAAAATATTTTTATTACAGAAGAACTTGAAGCAATATACATTGTTTGTCAGAGGATTGTTTATAGTCCCTTTAAGCTGAATTTCTGTAATGAAATCCATTTACAGACATTCCACAGTGCCCTATGGTTACTTGCTTATGCAAATGAAATGTGACCCTTGAAATAAGCCTCTTGCCCTTGCTGTCACCCTCCTTGGCTTCAAAGGTCTATAGACAATCGCTTCTTAAGTAAGAGGGGTTTTTTTATTTGGTTTTGAGTGGGCAAAGAAGAAAATGAAAAAAGAAAAACCTTTGCATTGCATAGTTTTCTTGCAGATTCACAGTGACTGACTGGTTTTATGAGACAATGTTCATTTATCTTAGATCTTAATAGGAATCCTTCACTTATAAACATTCTTTTTGGATTATACCCTTTTAAAAGTGTGATTCTTATGCAACAATTTTGGAAATATTCAAGTGATTTAAGTACCTGGATTTAGGTTTTCTTCTTCAGTTGAACTTTGGATTCCAAATTCAGATATCTGGTTTCAAATGTTGTACTTCTGGGCTCACAGATGTGCAGTTTAAGCCTGACATACCTGCAGAGCCAATTCTACAGTGGCCTGTGAAAAAGATAATGTGTGAAATTCTGCCCTGTAAAAATGATCTTATTTTATGGCTGTGCTTGCAGCATAATCTACACTGATAGAAATGACTGAGTGAACAAACATATGAGCTATAGAAAAGATACGAAGATCCAACTATTTCAGAGATGTAGAGAGGACAATTTTAACAAAAATTAGTTTTCTACATCTTTAATTATTATCATCTTCTGTTAGAAAGTTCAAGAGAACTGACCATACCACAATAACAAGGGCTACATTTACAGTTGATTGCAGGTCCCAAGTCGCTGCATTACTTGTATTTCATATGTTTCTGTAATCACTGGCATAATGTTAAAATTTAGCATGCAACATCATGGCATTGACAGTAATAGTTTTATTATTTTTTTTAAATATTCCTAATAGTTCACAACCTCTTAAATTAAGCAAAACAGTCATAAAAATAATGAAACATTCTGACTGCAGAGAGTTCTGTATGGATAGAAAGATTAAGGGAAATGTACCTTGAGATAGATAGTTACATTCTTTTCAAAGAGGAAAATTTCAACAAAAGCCAGTGGCAACCACTTCTTTCTCATTTTGATATATGACATCTGTAAATAAAAGAAACTGACTCCAAGTGAACCAAGCCATCTACAACAATGGTATCTCAGCTACAGTACTTGTCAGGAGCATAGTAGACTTCCTTATCACCTATCTAGTTTCTTTTTAAGTTTCATTTTAAGGGGAAGTTGACTACCTGCAGTTATAGTCCACTTATGGCAATTGTGGATACCTCATTTACTTCAGCATTATCAGAACAGCAGTGCATGAGAGTATAGACAGCTTTTGCCAGATCTTATTATTTATAGGTGATTCCAGCTGGTTTTTATTACAAAATATTTGTACCTTAAGGCCACGTTGAAGAAAAGTAGACAGCCATGACCCCACATAATCCTGAGGCCCTTTGTGGTAAGTGGTGCTCCAAAAAATGTGAGGCAACAGCTGAGATTATGTGAATAGAGGACTGCAGCCCTGCACACATTTTATAACCTGTGCAAGAACGTGGGGGAGAGTAACTCCCATAACTCCATGGACTCGGTGCTTTTTATCTCTTCCTGGGCTTCCTGCAGTCAGCAAAATAGTTCAGTGCCATTGTCCATGGACCAGAATGGAGTTCCAGATTCCAGTATTTCACAATTCTTCTGTGTTCTGCAAGTGTCAGCAAAATGGGGCTCCCAACCCACTCTAGTGTTTGTTACCCCGGTCTAGAGTGGGGTCTGGACAGAGGGTCTAAAGTTCCATCACTGTGACAAGCCAAAGAAACACTGACATAAAAAGCAGCTAGAAAACTAGAGAGTAGGAAAAGAGGCACTTGGTTTTGTTTGTCCATTGAAAATATGAAATTACCTCAGAGAAGGAAGAAAAAAGGTGGGAGAATAAAAGTGGTTTAGAATGGACCTTTGGTTCTTTTGTTTTAGGAATTAAAAATTAATTACACTGAATTATTTTTATAATTATTATATGGAAATTCTTCCTTGAACAAATTACCTTTATTTTTGCATCTTCCACAGGATTCTTTGCAGCAAATGTGATAGGAAAGTCATTTTAAAAGCGTGTTTTTCTACTTTTTCATTGACTTTCTAGAAATACAACAGAGACAATTGAGGTAAAATTTGTAAAAACATGAGTGCATTTGAATTCCAAGCTAGACCTGACTATAAAAGACGGAAAACAATTCTAGTACACTGCAAAACCAAGAGATAGTGTCTCAAAGTCTGGATAAGCACATGAATGAATATTGTTACCTCACATTCACCTCCCTTTCTTTGCAATGACAGGTCAATATTTGTGATACAGCTGGATACAGTATGGGTAGGACTATGAGGAAATAAATCATTCAGAATACATATCAGATCAAGAATAACATTCACAATAACCATGCCTAGAGCTACTCACTCAACAGTGACACAAAGACTAATATGGCTTTGCTGTAAAGTGGGTATCATCTGTCCTACAGCCTCTGGAACACACAGGCTAAGTAAATAGCACATGCCATATTGTGTGGCTACAGGAGAGCTGAAGTAAAGTTATACAGATCTTCAACAGCTATGGAAACTTTTGTGTCAAGACAAGGCCTCAACTTCCTTGGCATATAAAATTTGTGTAAATACTTCCTGGTGAGTAGGTTGGCACAGTAGGCTTTTAAGGTCCTGCAGAGTGAGAATGCAAGGAGACATAGATCCTGATGAGCTCAATTATCTTCTCCCTGTGACTTCTACGTAGATTAGAGTTGTGGGTATCTATGTCAATAAAAGCATGATCTCCTGCTGTTTATGGACAGATCTCATGAGAATTACTTGTGATTTTAGTATGATTTCTGTTTCAGGCATTGTTTTCTTCCATTAAAATTAAATACCTCATTCATTAAGAAACGCTCAGCTGCTTGTTGAAATATGTCTCTTCACCTGACTGTGTTTTGCCTAGGATTACTTGCTGCAATGAAGTGTGTCAATATGCTCCCCCAGAGCACAAGTGCTTACTTCCTTTTTAGGAACAGTACAGATGATATGAGTGTTCTTTCTTCTGGATGCTCATCAGTCAGGTGAAGTGGAGAGCTGAGATGCAGGCTCTTAATTCACATAAATATCCTGGGGTTCCCACTTGAGTTAGCTAGCTGGCTAGATGCAATAAAAATTAAGAGTACAAATGCTGCGCATACTTCAGCTGGCAGCCACCTGCTTTACTGCAGAAAACAGGATAATCCTTTTGTCTGATGAAAGTCCTTCACCACTTTCCCACAGTTCCTTTTGTGCTCCACAGAAGCCATCAAGTTCTCCTGCAATCTTCTGGAGATTAAAAAAAAATAAATAGAAATCCATATAGAGGAAAAAAGCTGCAGTCTACCCCACAAAAGCTGTATCTCTCCACCAGGCTTGTTCTGAACCCCAGTGGAAGGGAGGACATACACACAGCTTTATGCTACATGGGTGAACCTGCTGCCCAATATCTAGAGCTAATCACCAAAACTAACCTTGCCAGACTAAACTGGGATTTTTTTCCTTCCATCTTCTTCAAGGATTACTATTTCCAACCAAAGAATGCCTATAAAGTATAAAACAATTGATTAAGCCAGCCTTTTGCCCTCACCAAATTCTATAAAACCTGTCACTGAATGACATGCCCCACAGATATGAAATTCCTTTTTTAATATGTAGGCTGGGAGGAGAAGAAAGAAAGAAAGGATAGAGTTCACAGTGACAGAGCTCTAAGAGACTCTCAGAATTACTTTTTTTTGTATTTTCAGCAGTCACCTCTTCTCAACATTAACCAGAGGTACAGAGTGTAAAACCAGCTGTGCTTATTTCTGTACTGCAAAGTTTGGTTAGATTTGAACTCTTTGTACTGAAACCTACTCATCTTTCAAACATATGTTATTCTTTTTTTTTTTTTTTTTTTCCTCCAAAGTCTATCGTCTCACCCTAGCAAAATAGCACTTGGGTGGATCAGTGGGGTTTGTCGCCTGGGTAAGGACTACTGTGTCTTTGTTACAGAGAAGCCCAGCTGCGCTATTTGTGCAAGCAAGGACTATTTGCAAGTAATTTTCACGATGCAGCTGCACTGTGAAAAGAACTGTATAGTCTATAAAAATAGTGGGTATGCCTTGTAATCTTAAAGTCCTGGTATGTTTGCATGGAAACTCCACTAATGTCCCTACATTGTTTCTTATGACCTCACAGAGGAGCAATGTACTTTCAGGAAGTCTATTCCCAGAGCTTGCCAGGGTCTGACATTTTAATCATGGAAAGCAATTCATCTTATTTTCAATACTAACTTAAGGATGACTTAATCAAATGGCAAAAATGTACCTAATGGTGCTTAATTACATTACTAGAACAAATGAAAAAGGATATATTAGATAAAATGTAGCTGAACTGTGAAAATCATTGTAACATAAGAATTATTCCATTAACTTTGAATCAGTTTGGACATTTAAGATTGACCTCTTGAAGAAGGCAAGATTTTTCAGTGAAATACAGGTTGGATGCTTAGTATCTCATCTTTTTAAATGTTTTATTTCCATTCTGAGTTCTATTTTACCTTAGAGAATATTATATGAAATAACATTTTCATGAAACTATGAAGTTATATTTCTGTTTTATAGTTCCAAGACAAACCAACTGACTTTTAAAGATCTTGCTCCCCTATTTGGCTGAAGTTTTGCGGTTATATTGCTTAAAAATCCTGTATTTCCAGCGCTCTTTGTGTGATCCTTTCCATATTTTCCTGAGCGGAAATTATGGCTAGGACATTAAACAACAATACATACATAACCTATAGATCATTATTCCAACATATTCCAAAAGTACCTTTTATTAATAATTTTTTAAAAAGCCACTTGGCTTCCACATATAGTGTTACTAAAAGCTAATAAAATTTTATATGCAAAGGGGTTTGCATAATGATCTGTGCACTGTGCTGACTGTGCTGGTGTGGTATCAGAACACTGAACTCATCCAGAGTAAAGCTGAGAGTTAGTAGAAAACATATTTAAAATTTTTGACTATTTACTTGTTTACTTACAGTATTAAAGAAAAAAAGTAAGGCAATTTTACATATTCACCAGGAAAGAAGGTATCACTTTCTCTGGTGGCTTTCAGCACAGAGAGGTGTGTTTGCTACATGGGCAGTCAAAGATGTTACCAGATCTGGGGCAGGGCTGTTCCTGGATGCAGAGTATCAGGGGTGGCTTGTTTATAGGAGAACTACATCAGTTTATGTTGTGTCAGCATCTGATGTGCATGCAGATCTCACAGACTTCATTTCAGCAGCTGCACCTCCCAAGAAGTTCTGTTCTTGGTCTGAGAAATTTGTATATGGTATAAGAGAGGGAGAGAGAGCAAAGGAGAGATAAAATAAAATAATACCAGAATGAACTGGGTGGTGTATAAAGCTCCAAGAAGCTAAACACATCTCTAAATTGAAGACAGAGGGTTCTTCGAGTGCTGAGCTACTTCTGTGATGCCCAAACTCAGCTTTACATGTCTGCAGTATGAGAAGCTGCATGAAGGAGGCAGTGCTGAAGATCTTTCCTCTTTGTTGAGTTAGGTGAGACCAATACTGATTTCCTCCTTGACAACCCTTCTATATTGCCTCAGTTTCACTTGGAGCTCCCTTCCCAATGGTGGTATCATGGTCCCACCTTGGCATCTGCTTTATCAGCAGCATTGGCATGTGAACAGCCCTTCACCATAACCTCATAGTCATCAGATAACCACAGCCCTGTCCTGGATTTATGCTCTACCCTCTAATGGAGAAAATCTCATCCTCTTCCTGCTCTGTAGTACCTAGTTGGTCAGACCCCTGGCCCTTTCTGGCATTAAAAATCTGCATCTCAGATGCATATAAAATGCATCAAAATTTGACGCATTATAAAAGCTGCATCTCTAGCACAGGTCATCTTAGAAGTAAATAGTATTACTAACAAAACACATAGTATAAAGGGGGATTCCAAAATTCAGGTAGCTCTGTAATGGGTGAAATATGTTAGGAGGAAATTCTCAACTGTGAGGGTGCTGAAGCACTGGAGCCCATTGCCCAGAGAAGTTGTGGATGCCCCATCCCTGGGAGGGCTCAAGGACAGGCTGGATGGGGCTTGGAGCAACCTGCCCATGACAGGGAGTTTGTAATGAGATAATCTTTAAGGTCCCTTTCAACTCAAACCATTCTGTGACTCTATTATTCTAAGAATTTGTCCTTTATATATCTTTATACGTGTTTGTATTTTCCAATTACTATTACCAGTAGCAATCAATGATTTACAGAGGGTTCCTTGGATAAGACTATATAGTAATACACTTATTTAAATATCATTTTCAAATTACTGCATAGATATATGTGACACTATTTTTGTTAAGCACTAATTTTGTAGAGATTCCTTACCAAAGCACTGACAGTCCCTTTTTAGTCACTTGTCATCAGCTTGACTATGGGTTTTATTACAATACGGCGTACATAAGAAGGTAGTCAACACCATGTAGCTAGTAATCAAAAAGAAGAGGTTGTGCATCATAGTTTTCCTAGATGAGAGTCAATTATTCTTTGTGCATTTTGGCCAGTGTAATGCTTCTACAGCTTCCAACTTCGGGGATGTTTCACAGAGAGCTGCAGATCTAATGCTTCTAAATAGAAAATTGACAAAATAAAATGGGGCATATTGTTGTCAAGACAGATATTGGGACTGTTCAGAACAGCAAAAGGAATAATTGTATGAAATTATAATAGTTATAGTTACTATCATTCCTTATTAAAAATATGGAGACTATAGCTAAGTATATATTTCATAGTACATCACAAACAAATAGCACTGTATGTAGCTCTGTCAAATTATACCAAAACAGGGCAAATATATGTACTTCAGCAACTTTCAAGGGTTAAAATATCATGACACATTAAATATACATTTATACCAAAGGCCAGAGGGATAGTAGTCCCATTTCTTAATCGCTGTGGCATTTCATGGAACTTCTGCCTCTTTATGGTTCTGTGACTTCCCTCATTCAGGAAGGCCAGAATAAAAAAAGGTCAAAATAGATGTCAGCCCAAGCAATTATGAAAGAGAGAACTTGGACATGACCCTGAGATTAGAAATGGTGACCTGTCACAGTAACAGGGGAAAACCTGCCATGCTGCCTTTATGTCAAATACGAACTACCATGGCAGTCTTAAAATGTGCTCTCATTTATTTGCATTTTAATCTCTTTCACCTCTAATATTGGGCTTTCCTTCTCATCTTCTCTCTTCTGCTGTACGCAGATGGCTCAGGTGGCAGAAGATAGGCAGAGAGTTTAGAATATCCACATCTCTTGCAAAGAAAGGTCTTGGGAAAATGGATCAAAAACTTATTTGCCTGGACACGAAGACCAGAAATAACACAGCAAGCAAATTGTGGCCTGACTCTGAACACTGCAAGAAATATTCTAGGGTTCCTTGAAGGTCAATGATATCTTGACCTCAGATACAACACATCCTCAAAAACTATATAAATAGGAATGGAAGAAGAACCTGAACAGAACCAGATTTGGAAGTGAAATTTTCCTCTCTTTTTTCATATTTAAGGTTTAATCATAGTAACATAGCAACATATCTTGCTATTTTTTTTTTCTTTGCAAAGGAGATATTTTAAGTTTGTTTTGGTTTTTAAACATTACTTGAATTAACCATGTCATCTCAATTTGTTACATAGAGAAGCATTTTCTCTGCAGCACATCTTTTATTTCACAGTTGACCATCTGTGGAAAGAATATTGTGGAAGAGATAAAATTCATTTTCACTGGTAAAGCATGAGGCCACCCTAACAGAACACAGGGATGAAGTTGTTAACCGGGCCATGAATCAGAGATCTAGCAGCAGCATGGCAAAGCCTCATTAGGGAAGGGGTTTTCTGCTTGCCACTCTTTAGCCAAAAAGAGGGCCATATTCTCAGAGGTCATCAGCCTGGCCATCAAAATTCTGATATGGAAAGTGCTAATGCTTTCACAATATAGAATTGTCCTTTTTCATCAGGGCAAAATATATGATTTCTTTACTATTCAGCAAATTAAAATGTTTGGTTGCACCTCAAAAGTTTCTTCTTTGCCTCCAGGCTATTCCTATGTCAATCTTTTCTTCCTATCTCAACAGCAGAAAAGTCCCATTTGACATCTGTACATGCTTTCTGTGAACAATCAATATTCACTAGTCAGAAGGACAGACATTTCTTTATAACTTTTTTACATTCTGGAAATCAATACAGTAATGTTCATATCATGTTGCTAAGTCATATTTCCTAACAATTACATTATCACCAAAGCTATGAACAAGTAATGTTAGATCTGCCCCCTCCTGCCTTTCTGGGACAAGTTCGTGGTTATTCCAAAAGGTGTGGCTTGGTTGTAGAAGTTCTGTTTGCTGAAAGACAAATGTCTGGAGATCGGACATCCTAGGAGTGGTATTCTTGACAAATTTTGACATTGCCCTCCCTAGCCTGAACCACAGATGTATGTGACTGCCTGTGAACAGTACAACCTTTTTGCCCCACTCCAGAATAGCTGCTATGCCAGGAATAGGAAGTAGAGGAAAAGCTGTAACAAAAATCAAACTTGAAAATATGAGCTAGGTCTAATGAAGTGTTAGAGAAAAACCTTAAGAGAAAAGTTATACAGGTTACATAAATTTATAGTAGGTGTTCTGCTATTTTCCTGTGTTCTCTAAGTTTTACTAGGGTAATGCTTAGGTTGAAGGTAAAGGGCCTTTTTGCTGTGTAACACTGTTGGCAGGGAGTCAGTCGTCTTTTTCTCTCTATTTATCTACTGCTTGCAAGACTTCATCTATGAAAACATACTGCCATATGAATACATGTTATATAAATAATAGGACAGATCCTGCCACTGTTATTAAAGGAAAGACGAGTTGTTGCTCAAAAAAAAATTAATTCTGTTCTTTATTTTTTTTCTATTGCTACCTTTCCCAGATCCTGAAATGTTGACCAATGCACATTTCTAGACAGCTCCCTGTATCTGTATCAAAATAGCTGCTCCACTGCACATACACTCCATAAATATAAATTTACTTCCTGTTTGTACCTGCTGTATCTTTGACTGTAGTATGTCACTGAAATGTTGCCTAGGAAACGTCTGTCTGGTCCCAGTTTGGGACAAACTTTTCTTACATTTGCTATCATGTAAAAACACCGAAATAAATATTTTCATCAGTAACATTTGAACCTCCATGTGGTAGTATGGATATTGCACATGGAATGTAACTGAGATTCAGAACTTATGTGTTGTACTCTTTTTCTTCCAGAATTTAAGGCTAAGAAAATAAAAGATCAGAGGATATGTAGAGACCATCTCAAAATTGCTGCCCTTACTGAGTGCTTCTAAGCTTTGACAGGAATATCTAGTACGCAGTGTATAAAAATAGGCATCCTTCCAGCTGCATTGTGAGTCTGAACATACATTCAGAACATGCACTGTGATTTTTGTCTGATCATGAGTGGATCACACAATAAGGAAACCAGAAATACACTGTGTCCTTCCAAACCTGCTGTGGACAAACTATGACTTGAAAATATCTATGTGAGTGTGGGGGTAAGGACTGGAGCACAATTTGGATAAAAGTGAATAGATGCCATAATCAATCATTTTGATCATTTTATTTTGCAACTAACACTCTTTCAAAATATGTATTTTTTCCAGGACTTATGTAAAGAGATGGCACTTAAAAGCTCTTATAAGGTTCCACTACTTTGAATTCTATCCCTTATTTTTACTACTGGGAACAGGATTGCAAAAGAAATACATATGCATGCAATTTAGGACTCTCTGATATAGAATAATTGCAAAGTGGGTAAAAGAACAGTGTGTTGGCAGTTGGTGGTTTTAAATTGGCAAAATTGATCTTGCAGTTTCATGGGTGTAGCTGTGTAAAATAAACGAGGTATAACTTCTTTTACTCTTAGAAGCTGTGATTGCTTTTAAGAAATCAGACAAGTAGGTGCAATTTTTTTCTTTAAAGCTAAATCTTATTTTGATCACTCATCTTAACAGCCTTTTTAAAAGTAAGCCTTCTACCTAAATATGCAAGCTAACTGTTGTTTCAGGATGAGATTCAGACATGCTGATGTGAAACCCATTTTTACAAAGTATGTATTTGTTTTATCAGATGGGGAGCAGAAAGGAATAATGAGTGTATAACTCCTATATTCATAAGGTCTGAAATGAAATATAATATGTTTCATAACAACCAAATTTTTGCAATAACTTTTCAGTTATAGTCTTCATGAAACAACAGAACTCTTCTGACGTAACAAAAAAATTATAGTATGGAGAGAAACAGCAAAATATTTTTCATGCTCAAGGTGTGTAGTAATAACTCTGTAGAATATTTTATTTCCCAATGCAGGTAAATATGAATTTAAAGAGCTAAGCTGCTAACAGTAGTAATAGGTGGTAAGGCAGCTCTCCAAAGCAGCCTAGCTGAAATACCTAACGTTAGGTTTTGACAGCCAGTGGTCAAGACTAAGACCACAGTGGAAAGACTCCTCCATTCGTCTATTATTGGATTTTTAATGCTTATTGTCATCTCCATGATGAAAAGGATGACAAGCCTGTGTGTTCTTCTAAAGATCTGGTCACTGGAATTTTCCTGTTACACCCAACCATGGACCTAGTACCAACCTCTGAGTGATAGTGCAAGCAAAATCAAAATTCTTTCTTTATTGCATTCTACTAAGTGTCATTCAACTCCGAGTCTGTCAGAAGCTCTGTGGTGGATATGGGAGCTGTACCAGATGGCTTCAATGGATGTTGGTGAAAACTGGGTGGGGAAGAGAGGGACTATTGCATCAATATTCAATGCTATGTTCAGTTCTCTCAGCTCGCCCCACGTGTGCATGGAAAATTGGAAGGAAGCTAGTCCAGTAACCAATGGAGGGAAGAATGAGGTTAGAGAGTCTATGGAGAGTCCATTAAGATGATAAGGGAAAGAGTTTACCTGGAAATATAGGAGTGGCTGGTCAAATCTATGGATATAAAAAGAGCTTTGGGAAGGCATTGAGAGAGTCAATCAGGTACTGATTCTCAGCCTTAAACTTCTGAGTATTGTCACAGTGAGAGGACACTATGAGAAAATTATTCTTTCTGTAGCACAGCACCCAACCGGGCAAGAAAAAAAAAGGCAGACTTGTTCTCAAAGTAGCTGAAATAATTTTGACTTCAAACTGTGTTCTGGCAAGTGCCAATTATATCTTTCTTTAAACCCACAAAATTTAAGTCTACCAAGAATAGACTTTTTCATGAGTTATATTAACAGCATCCTGTTTAAAGAATGAGATGTTGCTCACTATACTGCAGTACTTCACGGGCTGGAATGTGTACAATACTGTATTTACGTTTGAGTTGTGATTAAACTCATTATGCCCATCAAAGTTTCTATCTCCTATGTATTTAAAATTTGAAAAGGCATGACTTTTTTTCTTAGTGAATGCTGAAAAATATAAAGCATGTTGACGTTTCAGCATTGGATATGGGAAAGACACTGTTCATCAGACAGAGTAAATTTCCCAGAACTGTTGTCTAATGGGATTCTGATTAAATAAATTTCCCTTAAACTAAATAGTTTCTGAAAAAAAAAGAGCAACAAACTGGTATCCACATCTTGCTGGCTCACTTTCATTCATATCTAGAGCCTCAATATCCATTTCTAGATAAGATTAAGTAAAAGTTTTAAATTGAAAACTCATCATTGTAGCATAAAAACTCTTCTTTTTCTGATACTATAAAACACATGCCAAATAAACTTGCTGTTTTCCAGCAAGTAAAAACTTCCTTAGAGATGTAACAACAGCTATGGTTCTACATACAATGAAGCAAGTAGGCATCTTTGTAAGCCTGCAACCACATTTTTTTTCAGATGAAATCCAGCAATGACATTGACACCTCCCATGTACCTGGGGAATATGTGAGCAGTGAATTAAAATATAGCATAATTGGCTAGGTAATACAGTCTTCATCATTCCTACTAATAGAACTGAATCCTGTCAGATACAGGGTCTTGGGTTTGAGCTATGGATCCAAATATTTTTACAAAGATACTTCTCTTAGAAACCTCTATGTGTGGACCTAAAGCTCACAAGGCAGAAGTCTGTACAATATGACATCAGTTTAAAGAACTCCAGATGAAATTGTCAGTTGTTTGTTTCATTGGTTCTAGTGAATTCTCATGCACATCAAGCCATGGAAACTGTCTATTTCTTGCTTCAAAAATAAAAAGTCAGAAAGAAGCAAAGTTAAAAAGTTACCAGTGGCCATTATATGTCACAAATATGAATACAGGTGTGTGTTAGTGATGTTGGATGACACCACACCATTTTCTTTAGTGGTTCTTTAGACTAACAACAATCTTTGCCTGTGATAATGCCATTGACCTTGACCCTATTAGAAGGCTCACCTTTGGCTTATAGCACACAGTTCAACCTGCAATCAATTACACCCAAGCAAGCTGTCAGTCGCTGAGAGTGTTGCACAAACTGTTTATCTTAATGTTTATCTGATAAATATTCACAAAGGCTGAGATGGGGAATCACATTCAGTCAAAATAAACAGCTGGTCAGAGATTCTTAGTACAATAGCATTTGTTTTCTCTTTATAATTACTAGAAAATCTTGCAGTTTTGTTGAGCATATGACCAGTGAAATCTATGGAGATATTTTCAATTACTTAGATTTGTGGTATGCTGTGAACAGTCATTTCTTCCTTTTCCCTTTTCTCTCTCCCCACTTCAGTCTCCCAAGGACAACAGTTATTCAAACCTAAGGATATCACTGATTGAAGAGGTCTTCTAGAATTAAAAAAATATGATGGAGCAAATGAGATTTTTCAGGACTGTTTTAAAATAGGAAAAGGTTAAAAAAGGTTTTTTTAATTAAAAAAATTAAAAAGGGCCACAGTAGATTGCTGACATAATGAGCAGATTCAGTACAATAAGCAGATTGAAAGATGAGAAATTAGTAGATTGCTCTTCAATAAATCCAAATAACCACTGATTTACTCATTTGCTGAATGGATCAGAGCAAACTATCTCAGTGGTGAGAAGATGAGCAAAAATCTGCCAGACATATTAGAACATGCAGAGAAATGATCTCATTGCCTCCACCCAAAGGTAAAGTTAAGGCTTGTACACTTCCTTGAGAGCATTGGGCATGACAGGGAAGTAGATGAAGTGGAACATTTCCTTTCAGACATAGATCTTCCTGCTGTGTTCTGCATCTTCCTTGTGGTGAAGAATGGATTCCCACAGTGTGGGCTGCATGACTCTACCTTAGCTCTGTGCACAAACAGAGACACCATGGAAAGCCAGGAGGCTGCTGGCAGACCTGCTGCAGCGTCTGGTACCAGTTCTCTGATTTGTGTACTGACTGTCTCCCCTCAGTTGACCCTAAGCAGTTAATTGTCTTTTATTAAGCAGTTATTCCTGTCACTGTACTCTATTGTTATACATCTTGGTGCTGGCAAATTAAATCAGAGTAGGGAACTGCTGCCAGATTTTTTTGTGAAGGACATTGGCCAGAAAACGCCAGTGCCAGAAAGGCCAAAGGTACAGTTTAAACCTCTTGTAAACTTCAGCTGCGGGGTCTTGCATGGATCCAAATTCAGAATTTTCTTTGTGGTTGCTGACAATCCTTTGACCAAATTAACCTTTTATATTCACTGGCTATTCCAAATGTTGGCAATGAGTGCTGGTCCTGTGTACAAAAATAAAAGCAATTTCTGTGATCCAAAATTAAAAGTGTTTGTAGGTATGTTTGATGGTAGTTATCCTAAAGACCACCTTAGGTATTGTTTCTTACTTTGTTTTTGTTTTGAGACTTGAAGCCTCAGGATTTAAGTCTGGTAATTAGAGAAGGCGTAGATGGTATTTTGAATTATTTATGCAGTGCTCTTTAAAAAGTTAGATTAAAAAATTAGCTGACAGCTTGTTATACGAATATAAGCAGGCAAGATTTATTTTTTTGATGACAGCACTGAAGCTTGATTAAAATCTCTTTATTAAACTAGTACAACTGAAAAAAAGGAAGCGTGTGCTTGTGTGAGAATGGTACAGTTTATTACAAAGCAAAAACTTTGTCTAACAGCACAGCAAGAAATAGTAATTGTACATCAGCTAGGTAGATAATCCATTTAAAGTAAGTAATGGATTGAGCACCTTCAGGCAGTGCTTACATTGTGCATTTTGTTGGAAGGAAGGTGCCAGTCACATGAATGGCTGTCAGTGAAGCAAACACAGACCTGAGCAAACCCTACACATTTCTAGGAAGACAGAGGTGCTCTTGCAGATACTGTAGACCATACTGGAGACTATGCTGAATGTGCATATATCATGTTTATTTATGTATTTGAACAGGTTTTATAATTACTTAGGCCCTGATTCTTCCAATATTTGTGTACTGCTTATCTTGAGAGCGCGAGCAAGAAGTCCACCAAAAAAAAAAAGGGTGTAGATGTTGTACCTCTGGCCATGTTGAAAAAAAGAAATCCTATACAAGCATATGGCTTTCTGGCTACATTGAACCAGCTTTGAAAATCCCCTCTCATGGGGATAAACTTGGATTTGCAGAAGGCAAGAAAAGATTGACATCTGTAGCTGCACATAACAGCTTTTCTGGCATGATTAATGGAAAGAAGTCAGCTATGAATATGACATGATGACAAAATTCAATCAGTATGACCACACATAGGCATAAAATACAGAAAAATAAGGAACTCCAGTTGAAGTCTTTGAGATCTATTAGAAATTGTACGTAAATATTACACTGGTAAAAATCAAGCCTCTTGTCAGTTAACATTCATTTAATGTTTCATTGACTTCTTCACTTCTGGAATAAAACCTTTTATAAGTACTTGTGGAAAACATGCATATATTGTATACCCATACTTTCTAAATTTATTATAGTGTTTGGGAAAACAACAGATAGATTTATGCATAATAAAAGTAACTACGGTGTCTGTTTCAGTTAAGTTTGTGTTGCAACGAGATATGTTCCCTTTTGTCCTCCAGAAGTTTGTAAACAGCTCCATCTTCAGGCATCATTCCCTCTGGTAAAACAGAAAAATGCAACAATCATAGCACAGCCAAAGCTTTCACAGACCTGTTAGCATTTTGCAGTTTACATTAACTTTTAGCAGTTAAACCAATGCGATGGTCTCATATAACCACTTCTCAGATAGATTAAGCTGAAAGAAAATCATTGGGATTGAACCAAGAGTCTAATGAATTCTGGTAAGTCAATGGCAAAGTAGATGTATGACAGGAGTACATTTACCTGTATCTAAATTAGACTGACACTGCATTGCCACCACTAGAATGTCTTTCTGTCAGCAGACAGATTCCAAAGTACTCAAATCAAGTCAAATCACTTCTTAAAATGTGTATGTGGCTAAACAAAAATGAATGAAGTGAGAGAGGCAGCCCTCAGAAAACGTTAATGTACAGGAGATGAAATATCTAAAAATCTTGGAGAGGGTACATCTCCCAGAATCAGGCCTGCAGAATGGCCTTTTTATGAACATTCTGTGTGAGAATGAAAGACAATTTCTCATGTTTGCAGGAGTGTAAATGAGGTGCTCCTTGGATATTGAGGAGAGTGTAATTCTATTGTCTGAGGGGTGTTTTTCTTCCCAGTGGCAGTGCCTGAATAAGCCAGTGAAGTGATTTGATTTTTTAATCTGAAAACTCTTTAGAATATAGTTTGCCTCCAGAGCCTCCAAAAGGGATCTCTGTTTATTTAACATGATATTTAGTAGCACATAATATAATAATTTCTAGAACTATAAACTAAACTGAATGTGGTAGTCTGTCAAACATCAGTATGTTTGCCATTTTAAAATACAGTCTATTGTCTAATAATTTTATAATCATTATTTTCTACTAATCCTGCTGGTCAGATTTTATCAGATCACTGTTATTCTAAAGTACCGTGTGGTTCCATATTAAATAGATGTATGTCATCTTCTTCTCTCTCTGCGTATGTGTGTAGGTATACATGAAACATCCTTCTTTTCCGTAAGTTGTCACTTTCTGCACCCATTAGACATAAGATATGTAACTGAGAACACAAAATATAACACAAAAGATACGTGTGTTACTTCTCTGAAAGTGGTAATGTACAAAGAAACCTTTTACTCCATTACATAAAGGTTCTAATATCACCATACATAGCCTGTCCTGTCAAATCATTGGGACTATTTCTAATCTGGAAATAGGAACATGTTTGTATATCTTATGAAAAAAAAATGTGCTGTTTTTCCCACACCCCAAAACACTGTATCTACTCTTTGTGCCAAAAGCCAAGGAAACTGAGTGTTTATAGGAAAATAAGCACTATAGAAGGTACAGGATGTGGACCCAACAATCTGTATGCAAATTTAATACATGCCTAGAGATGTCACTCCTAGTATGGTAAAATCCTGGCTCCACTGAAGCCTGTAAATTTCCATTGATTTACGTGGACCCTGAATTTCCTCTAGATCATTTTCTTGCCATATTATAGAAACACTTAGCAAAACAATTGAATTTTAGAAAACGAAATTACTTCTGTAACTACTTTTATGGGATAACTGAGAATTTTTTTGAAAGGTTAGGTTTATGGGATTTTCTTTTTAAAAATTTATTTCTTTCTATTTAGAGCCTACAGGACTTTTACCAAAGGTAATGACATTAGCTAACGATATTAGCTTTTATTAGAGAAAAAAAATGGATAATTATTGGGGTTTATGGACATTAAGTTAAAATATGAGAGTCTAGTTGAGTTACCTTTATAAGAAAAGAGAATTCATTTTTGTCATTAGAAAAGGATACCACTAATATGTTTCTGATTATACATCTAACATATACTGAATTGTTCTTTTGGGGAGTATCCCCAACCTCTCCTTGACTCATCTGCATTAGTTGGGTGGACAAACAAAAACCATTTTGGTAGGGTTACTAAAATGACTAGTTAATTCTTTGCAGAGTGCTTCAAATATAGCATTGCAGATGTGTTGTAATTTTATTGTCAAAAATTGGGATAGGTTCCCCAACAAACCAGCTTTATACAAGAAATACTTCATGGTCATTTTTGAAGCTGTGTTCACAAGCAGAAGCAACAAAACAATTAATTATGGCTGATAACATGTTTTCACATTTCTTTGTAAAGAAAAAGAAAGCCAAAACATTTTTGTGAGATTATTATCTAATTCATATGCAGTTTCTGTAATTTTTATACCAATTTGACACTGAAATTACCCTCCTTATCATATATTTCTAAGTAATAGAAGTTATGGGTTTGGTGAGTAAAATAAATCTAAACCCATTCTCCCATAGGTTTGCATTTAAAAAAAAATAGAGTGAGATATAATTTCTCTGAGCCCTTCACAAGGGAATCTGAAAAGTAAATCACTGAAGTGTCTTTTGTCTCTCTCAAACTAGTAGCTGCTAATACTAAATCAGTTACCTACCTAACTACCAAAAGATTTTGAACTAATTCAGCATAAAGCTTGGATTTATTTGCAAATCTTTGATTTAAATATTTTGACTGAAGGAATTGCTTAGATCAAAGGGACCAGGTTGGACACAGCTCTAATTCAGATTATTGTTTAGAAGGACTCTGTTACGGAGGACCTGAAGCCTTTGGCAGGAAATGTACTTAATTCTATAATATTTCAGGTATGCTTTCATAGCCTGCTGTTTTACTTGCTTGCACACTCTCTTTTTTTCCTTAATGAATTCAGAAGTAGAAACTTCCTCAGCCATTCTTCCTGTAGGCTTGCACAGTTGACAGTATTCCTGTGTAAACCTTGTCCCTGTGCAAGCGCTCACTATGGTTCCGTGAAGGGGGTTTTCCAGGCTGTCTGGTGACGCACGCCGTGCGTTGCCAAGCAATCATGGAAATGAACCCATCAACTCATGGTTGCCTTCCCAGGATAATCTGCCGCCCCATCTGCGCCTTTGCAGCAAACTTCTGCTCTTCCAACATCTGCCCAATGGTTATTATACAATCCATCTAATATATTCTCGAGGAGCCATAACCACTGCTGTGCCGAGTCGGGAGGCCAGCGAGGCCTCAGCAGACATGCCAGAGCAGCCTCTCCAGGGGATTGAATAGCAGCCAGATTCACCACAGTCAGTTAAGTACACATTCCTTTGGTACATGTGTGGCTAATCTAGTTTTAATTGAGCTCCATTGTTTTCATATGTTTAGTAAACAAACGTGCATAGGTACAAAAGCTGCTGCTTGTTGACAACACAAACAGTATGCAGCTTGCTGGAGCTTTGGGAGGCACCCTTGGCAGTAGATGTGGCTGAGTGTGTTTAATGCGCAGACATATTTCTTTGTCCTTTTTGCCTTTTCCTTTTTTCTTTTTTTCTTTAACATTTCCTGGATCTTTTTGTCCCAGCAGCCTATTCTGTGTGATTATCACAGCTGAGTGTAGGTGCAAACACAATGTCCTGCTCCGTGCAGAGACATCTGTGTGCCAGCATTGTTAGAGGGCATGAAGTGGGTTTTGTCTAGGTTTGCTCTCACTTTTTTTGATTAATATTAAGCCTCTTTAGACTGGGCTAAAAAGGCAGGGTTCTGCCACTGTGGTGACTCTTTTATTGCCTTACAGGGAACAGAGACATGTCATTCACTTTTCACCTACCTTTAAAAGAACAAGCATTCTATATTTTTCTTTCCCTATTGTTATTCAGTATTCTGCATATGATATTTAGAGAAACTGTGGCATCCTTTGTTTGGTGTGTTAAATAAATGGTTGGTTGCCAAAAGAACAGGGCAGCTTCACAACAAGGTTCAAGTCACCTACTTCCTTTTTTTGGAGAGGGTTTTAATTTGCTTTCTCTTGCCTGTAAGGTGGTCTGGGAAGAAGTGCACACATCAGGGCTAGCACCTGGTTCCTGTTGGTGAGGGATGAGAGATGTTTGGGGCAGTTTCTGGATCAGTACTTTGCTTGAATCTGTCAGGTCTCCTGTGGAAGCCCAGGGGATCTGCACAAAAGCCATCTCCCTTCCTACCAAGCCTGACGCTGTTCTCACTGTCACTGCAAGAGAGGACAGGATGGATTGCTGGCTAAGACAGTGGTCTCCTCGCTCCTTCCCTTGAGGGCAGTAAAATAGATTTCAGTGGTTGGATAACCTTTGCTAGCACACATGTCTAGAAGGCAGCTCTTCTCCTGGCAGATGATCGTACATCCGTGAGCAGCCTCATTGTGCTTGATGCACCCCAGTGTTACCCCCTGACCAGGGGCTCCTGCTGCAAGACAGCTCTCAGCTCTCTGCAGGGGGGGATGCTGCATCCGTTCATCAGGATGCTGTCCATCCTAGCAAAGTCTCAAAGTGACATCTAGTGGAATACCTAGTCTCTGTGGGGAAATTTAATTAAACCACAGTCCCTTTATACCAGCACAAATATTGTGAAGGAAAACAACTCAACTCCTTTGACATTTTTACAAATAGGTTCAGTGGAAACTGCTGTGTTTACTTTAACTGACATTTGTTTTTTCAGTCAATTATCCCTCAGCCTTTTTTTTCTTCCATAATTTATTACATGCCGCTCAGCCATAATAATAAATACAAAGTTGTTTCCCCTTTCTGTTGTTGTCTTGCAGGCTATGCTATGAACAAATGAAATAAAAATGAGTGCCCCTAATCTCCCTTGCTTTTCCATCTCTGTGGTAGCCTCAAACTATTTATTATGGACCTTAGCAGTCTCATATGGAGCAGAGTTTAATCCCAAATGTGAACAGAAGATTAGTCTGCAACTCTAGTATTTTTTTTCCTCATGCTTATGTCCTGCTTCAAAATGCATGAAAGACACTAAGGGTTGTTTGAGGTTTTTTTCTCATTTCAGTGGTCTTTTGAGCATGCTCTTTAACCATGACACTTAAAAACATCTTTTAGCCAGATGACATCTTTCTGACTTAGTTGCTCTATCTGAACTAAAAGACAAACACTCCATCTTTATTCAGTTCTTTACTCCTCACTTCTATTTTTTTTCAAGAATTTCAGAAAATCTTTAGAACTCTCCAAAGAAAATCTACCCAAAAGTCCAGTTTTTAAAAGGAAGGCCGATATAATGGGCGGGGCGGGGGGGGTGGGGGGTGGAATCACCGACTGGACTTCTGCAAGTGTTTCCATTGGTTTCAATGCTTGGGTTGTAGCCAAAGCTGCAATGAAAAATTATTTTTCATGTTCTTCAATGAAAAGCTGTCTGAATAGAGAAGAAACATGACTTCTCTTTTTTTTTTTAACTTGCTGTTTTAGAATGAAAATAATATGATTGCAAGGGCAGAGCATGTTCTTCAGAACTCTTTGGCATGCAGCAGCTGTGCTTTAAGTGATTTAAGAAAAAGCAGTGAAACAACAGAGTGTACTATGCACTCATTTAATCCATCAGGTACTGTCATGCTGCTACTTTCCTTTGTGCACAGAAATAATCTGATCTTTAGTTAAAATCTTTTATTGAAGCAAACCAAATATTTTACAGCCAGCAATCTTCAGCTGGTCATTTTATCTGAAAATATTTCCACTTTTCGAACAGTTATTTTTCATAAAATCCTACCAGTTGAAAGCTATTTTTCTTCCTTTATTCTTCATAAAGAGGAAAAAGAGAACCTCAAGAGCTACATAAAGCTTTATATTCCATCTGGGAAGCTCATCAGCCATCCACAGAAATGAAGCTATTTAAAGTAACAGTAAATAGAGATGTGAACATTTGGAATTTGGAAAGCTGAATCCACCAGAAATAAGTTATTTTTCAAAGTCCTTTTCAATATGGCTTTTGCCAATAATACAGTGAATCTGTGACATATCTAATGATTCTATAAAAGTCCTTTGTGTTTTCCTACCAAATACCTAAGAAAACACGAGGACAGAAAAAGTGAGGAGGAGGGAAAATATATAGCAAATCAATATAGAAATCAGCATTTCTATTTTGTATTTTATCAGGATGTGACAATGTTTTTTTTATTCCTTGTGCTTAAAGCTTATGTGCGTCTTACTTAGAAATACTTCGTTGTCACAAAATGCTTTCCACAGAAATATTTAGAAAATCAAACAGGAAGAGGGATTTCCTTTAACAGTTCATTTATATTTTAATTGGGATATGGTGGAAAATGCCCTTCAGATTGCAATTGTCCTTGTGAGCCATAGATTTACTTTGATTTCTGCAGTGAGCTCTACAGGTGTCAGTGGAAGGGGCTTGGTATGGCTCCTAGGGGAACTGAAATAAGTAAAAAAAAAAAAAAGGAAAATCAAAACAAAAACTCAAAATGTGGTATGGATTTACTGCACTGACTTTCCTATGAGTCTGTTTTTCCTGATCTGATACAAAACCTGGGTTTTACCATGTATGGATGAAGAGCTTAACTTCTCTTACTCTTGACTGACGCTGGTGGGGTTTCAAAGAAATCCTCTGACTTACATTAACATAAAAGCAAAACAAAAGACTAACTGGGACACGTGTAATTAAGTTCACCACACAGAATGCATGTGGTCACACCTTTGCTAACGTAAATTCCCAAAGGAGCTTTGTAACTGGAAAGGGAGACAAACCATGTGAGTGCAATGCAATACACTCGTGAAAGCTGAAGTGGGTAATCCTGCTCGGAGGAAGAGTGGAGCAGCCCAAAGGCTGAGGTTGTCATCCTGGGTAAAACACTGAAACAGAGCAGTTTAAAAGAAGAGAAAGAGATCTGTAGTCTGCACTGCCATGTTTCAATTTAAACACCTCAAATCAGCTTCTTCTTTCTTTTTTATTTCCCGCCTTAATTCGTAAAGAAGTTGGCCAGCTTTTTAAAGGTTGGTTTCATTGAAATTAAGCATTTGAACAGCTCTAAAAATGTGACCCAGAAAGATCACCTCCATTGACACTGCAAGCACAGCAAAATAGCTGAGATATCCTACTGCAACTTTTGTGAAAAGATGAGTTCAAACCTTGAGATTGAATAGCTAATTCTGTATCAAATTATGTAAAATGATACAACCTTTTTTACGAGGTACTATTTGATACGGATATTTTTATTAGTTTTAAGTTTAAGGTAATTTGATTGAATGTATTCATTGAGATAAGATTTTTAAATTGTCATTCCACATTTCAGGTTACCTGCTGAAAGAAATAAATGAATGAATGATCTTCACTTCAAATAGGGACATTTATCCTAGAATAAGGGCCAGATCCTACCAGTTCAGCCCAAATTAGAGATTAATGACAGACTTCTGAGTGTAACTCTGGCCCTGGTAACATTAAAAAAAAAAAAAAAGACAACACAAGAGAGAACTACACCTGTGCTTGTCAATAAGCAGTGTCTTCAGAAAAGTTAGACAAGCATGTGACACAGACACTGCTGCATATAATTTCTAATTTCCTGAGAACCAGTTTACTTTTGACCACCAGCAGGGTTTCTTTGTTTTTCATTAGGACATGGCTAAAGCTCTCTGTGTAACCATATCCAGATTGCTAATGAAAAAATATTGTCTGGAGTCACACATGTAATCTGGAGACTCTGGGTATAATGAGGGTAGGGAGCAATGTATCAACCTGTGCATGTACTGAGTGGCTTTGTTACCCCACCACTGCCTCAACTGAGCCTATATTGTGCTGCTTATTTTGACAGATGTGTGTGAAAATCTGCCTCTAGGTGGAGTTTCCATAGACTAGTGCTTTTGCAGACTTCAAGCCCTTTCATCTTTCCTTCCTTTTTTTTTTTTTTTTTACTAAGTGCCCTATCCTCACTACAGAAAATTTAATTGAATTCTAATTAAATTACTAGAAATAGCATAGATTCTTATATTCTGGGAAATGTGATGCATCACAACAAAATTGCCTCCATTTTTCACATTATTTCACAATTGCAAATGATGCTCATCATATATTGCAATATTTTTTGGTGAGGACTGACAGATTTCCTGAGACGGTTCTGTGCAGTAAAAGCTGTATGATAAGGCAGGCTGGGCTGGGCTGTGGATAGTAACAAATCTGTCATTGCTTGTACAGCCACAAAAGCACAGACTCCTTCACAACTACAAAACCAGTGTGGTGCAAACAAAGGACAGATGCTTCTTGAAACCAGAATAAACCTGATTCTGATGATCTGGGGCCCTCTGAGCTCACTCTCCATTTTTCCATCCAATGCCAACAAGGGTGTAGTTGTTCTAAGATGCACAATGTGCTTCTAGGGTGCTATCTTGTTTTCTTTTCTGCCCTCTGCTCTCCCATGCATTTCAGCCAAAGTTTTATCAACAAATGCCTCCTTACAGATCAGACCTCACCTCGTTCTTATGGTGGTGTAAAGCTGATGCCCGGGGCACAGGAGGAGAAGAAGCAGAAGAGGGAAGCAATTATTCTCTCCATACGTAGAGGCTTCCTCCTTCTCTTCCACCCCTTAGAAGCACAGGAAGTTCATCCTCAAACCATATGGTATCTAGAGATATGCTGTGAGTCTTGGGGGAATGCCAAGGGCCCAGCAGCACCCTCAGGGGCCAAGGGGGTCCTTTGCCTCACCTCCTCTCCCCAACTTTCCATGGTGTGCTTTCCTTCACAAGTTCCCTTATCACACTTCTGCCAGTGCATCTCCTTCCTGGCCCGCAACACCTGTGCTGCATTACAGTGCAGAAAACAATACCCACACTGAGACAGGCAAACTGTATTTCATTTGTCAGCCTCGCTCAGCTCCAGAAAAGCCACTGGAATTAATCCACTATGCAGCCTTTGATAGCCTGTTACTGAGAGGCTGGGTGAAGGTCCTGGGGGCGTTGCAGGAAGGGTCAAGGCCTCTGGTTCAATGTTTGAGCACACCAAGCTGTGCTTGAAGTAACCAGTGGTAATTGTTTCATTTCTGTGATGAGCTGGTTTCTCTCTGAGCTCTCCATTGGCAGTGATGTAATCAAAGTCACTTGGCGTGGAGTTGGCAGACACACAATGGTTTGTCTGCTTTGGCATTTGTGATCCACTTTGTTAGCAGGACCTGCTTATAATTTGAAATATAAGATTTCCTTCAAAGTGGCATAGTTTTGAAAAATAGCATGTGATGCACTAATAAATTATTCAGCCTTCTGAACTGGCTACATGAAAAGCACATTTTTCCATCTGCATCTGGCTAGGCATTTGCAACTGTTTCCCTTGGATCTGTACCGCAGCCCACTTAGCCATGGTTTTGTGACCTCCAGAAAGGATTAATGCAATATGTTGTGCAGGGGGCTGCTAGTGAAGGTCACTTGGAAGTGAAGGCTAGTGTGACATGTGGCTGCCCACCTGCTCAGTGCTGTTGGCCACAGGGAGTGTGTTATCCCGTGTCTCCAAACTGCAGTGTGCAGGGCACACAACAGGCAGAGGGTCCCTTCCTTTCTAGCCATATTCCAGTTAAGTGCTCAGTGCTGCTGGGTTTGCTGGGGCTATTTCTCGTGGGACCAGTACTAAGAGACTACCTACAGTTATATCTACAGCTACAGTTAATGCAATGCCACTTATAAAGATCAGAACTTGAAACCAGACCCTTAAAACCACTTCTTGTGGAGGAAAAGGAGAACCTGCTGTGACTGCTGCCAGCAGGGAGGTCCTTTGTCATTCCCGTTCAACTTACACAAGGGGTTGGTACTACTCAGCCATTAACAAAAACTCATCCTTTGTGCTTTTTTTCACTTTCAAGAAGTCAGTTTGGATTAGACGCTATTTTTGTTGAGTTCAGCTGCAGCACTGAGGACTCCAGTCTAAACCCAAGATGTTCTTAGGAGACATAAGGATGTTAGGACACTAAGGTGTTAGTCCAGGGGAACTGAAACCTCAGCAGCTCAAGAGTCCTTTTTACTTTCTCTTCTGTCTGGGAGATACCATTGTGCAGTCTGCTCTGAAACAGAAGGACTTACATTGGAGATGGCTTTTTTAGGATTTTATTAATTACTTGTTTTCATTGTGTAACCTGTTTTCTGCATTTGGAGGTATATTTCATCAATCAGACAAGAAGTATTTGTACATTAAATGAGTACTGGAGCAGTTTGCAACAAGCTGTAGAAAGCCAAAATTATCTCTGTACCTTAGGCATACTGGCTTTCATAGGCAGTGTACTCTGTCGTTAGGCACTGGATAAACAATGAGGATACAGACTGAAAATAGAGCTGCACAAACATTTTATTTTTGTGACAAAAGCTGCTCAGTGTGCCAGAAACATAACCATGATCATATTCAGCTAAAAAATATCAGGATTTAAATGCCCTGGGCCTTAATTTGATGAAAGACTTTTGCATACCACCAAAAAGAGAAATAATCAGTACTGCCTAGGGTCTGGCATCAATCAGGCTCAAAATTATTTCTTTGCCAAGGAAAATACATCTTCCATATCTTGGGATAGGCTGGATGTCTGATGTGTTGGTACTAGAAGAAAATAAAAATTGGGCATGTTTAGACTAAGATGAGAAGTTTGAGTCCTACATGACAAGGAAAAGGTGCATATTCTTGTTAACTCTGACAAATCTGAGAAGTCAGATTTGAATCCTCATTAAATGTAAAAAAAAAAAAAATAACATTGAGGAAGAAAGATTAGCCAGATTATGCCTTCCTATTATTTTAATGTGTGATTTAGTAGAAGAAGGAGTATTAAGACAGGCCATGAATGAATATGATATACTGCACTTTGGCTAGACAAATCAGGCACAGATTTAAATGGAGAAAGGTGGGGGAATGAGTTATCGCTTTTTCCCCACCATGTGCATCACCACAGTGGGGGAAATGCAGACAGCACAGCCAAGATCGTGCCTTTACCTCCCAGCTCAGACAACTGGTCCTCAGCACATGCTCTCCTATGGCCCTCCCCTCCTTCTGTCCCAGCACCACACTGTCTCTTGCTTCAGCTCCACACCCACAGTGCAGAAAGGCTTTGTCAGTCACTCCCATGAGGACACAAGTTTCAAAAAAAGCTTCCAGAAAGGCACAATTACCCAGCTGCCATTAGCACTACTGTCTTTCTGTTACAAGACCTGCCTGTGCATGGGTTGATACACAGGATCTCTCACTGGCAGAGAACACCTTGAGCCACTTGGCCATATGTTCTTCTGGACTCTCCTGCTACTCCTACTGCCTTGCATCCACCCCTGCATAGTCAAAAAGTCTTAGCCTGGCTCGCACGGATGCAAGAAACATACATTTGGGATAGAAGTGGCTGAATCCAGTGGGACTCAGGAGTGAAGAAAACTCATGGGATCAAGGCTGGGAAAGGGTCTTACCACCCAAAAGCTGTTACTGCCCCAATAATTTTGGTGGTGGGGAACACAACTTTTTGTTGTCTTCTGAGTGGTAAAGCTTGTGTTGCCCATATCACATAACTCAGCCCCGAGTGCGTGTCAGCAGATAGCCAAAGGATGATATTTCACAGCTCTGCAGTAGCTGGGCTAACCTTCTGCAAGGCTCTTAACCTTGAGCTAATAAGTATTGTCCTTCAAGGGGTAGAACATTTAACTGCAGCTGTTTACTATTTACACAAAGGGACTGACATGCAGGCCTTCCCGTCATGCAGTTTGGCCCATATGAACTCTGTTCAAAAAGAAAGGAGAACAAACATTAAGATTTTATTACATTTGCAACTTGCAGAGGGCAGACTGTCCTCAGCTGTCACTTGTGAGCTCTTTCTTGAGCTTTGCTCATTGTCAGAGACAATATTAATTTTTTCAGTCATTTTCTTTTCCATTTGTTGTTCAACACCAAACCATGAAAAATGAGCACTGACGTAATGATTGATCATGGAGCTGGGGGTTGAAAGTGAACGCTAGAACTGTTGGGCTGTATATGAAAAGGGTTTGGGGTTTTTCCTTTTTTTTTTTTTAGATGATAATATATTGTTTGTGAATGGGTTATTTATTAGAGCCATGTGTAACCTAAAAGGTTTGTAAAGATGATTACTAAAGCATATCCATATGTGGAATGTGTGTGCATATTTGTAAACTTGGCGATTCCTCCAGAATTTTTTTTTAATATTTGTAGAAAAAAGGTCTCTGAAATTGTGTGGTGTCATTCTTTTTCTAAATAGTAGGCAACATATTTTCAAAACTATTGTGCTTTGCATAACTTATACTTTAGTTCTGACATCACATGCTTATGTACTGTTGTATACTTCTAAAATTATGAATAACCTAAACATTTGGCAGTCTGGCATCAATCTTAGCAGAAAATTGCTTCTTTGCCAACATATTGTATTCTCCAAATACTGTATTAGATCAGATACAGACCTCTTAAGGCATCTCTGTTGGAAGGTAACAAAAATTGGGCATGACCAAACTACTGTTTAGTAGATCTGGAGTGCTTTATCACAGTGGAAATTGTCGTGGTTTTTGTTAAATTTTGGAATCCTGGAGTACCAGATTTTTCCTAAAGAAAAATTTGGCCAGATCACACTCCTGTGAGCTTTGTCAATAGAAACTGTGGAGGTTCAGGCAACAAACCAATACTCTTGTTTCCTGCTCTTAACTAGTGGGTCTAAATGCAGAGCTGTTCCACTACTGTAAGCAGAGAAGTTCACCTGGTGGGGCTGAGAGCAGGACTTTTCCTGTCATATGTTCCAAGACACCCCAAATGGTAACAGGAATGGGTTCTGTTGGGTCTGACAGCATTAAATCAGGCTTTTACAAGATCTAAGCATTGTACAAAGGAGACCGTCCTGCGGAGCGCCTCAGAGGCAGGCTGCTATCTATTAATCTCATTTTAAAGGAAATGAGGAAAGCAGCACAGACAGGTGCTCCCTAGCAAGGCATCACAAACATAAAAGGAAATCCATAAGCTGATACTGCAGAGAGGAAATGGGCTTGTAACTCAACGTTGACAATACACAACCAGTGGAGACAAATCCAGGTACTCCTGCATGCAGCTAAATTCAGGCCCAGGGCTTTGCTGAGGCTCAGCTGCCTGGGGAGTTTGCCATCATCTGAAATAATCACCCCTCATGGCTCTTTGGAGCTGTGCAAATGCACTCAGCTTCTCTCTCCAAGGTGCCCAGAGCAGCTCTGTGCTGTCACTCTGGATTGCCCTGTGAAGTCCATATCTTGAATATCTTTGTGAATATTTTCTGGTACCCGTGTAAATTTCAAAGTAAGAAAGAAACAGGGAAAAGTGACTTGGGAAAACAGACCTTTTCCATGTAGTTGAGAGCTTGTATTTCAGGAAATAGGGATGTTATTAAATTATGCATTTATTTAAGTGTCTTGTTTTATCAAGGCATAAATATTTATTTACAATACTCTTATAAATGAAGGCATGGATCATTTAAATCCATTTTTAGGTTGCCAGAATGCCTTGCTGGTTTGGACTGGAATTAAGAAAGATCAAAAAGTCATGTCACAAACCCAGCAAATATATAAAATACAGGTTTACTAGAGAAAAAGATCTAGTAAACAGAGCAGTCTGAAACTAAATGAGAAACTTAAAAGGGATTTGGGAAGTCAAACACTGGAAGCTATGATTTGCTTCTCATGTTAAAAATAGCATCTCCTTCACATCTCCTTAGGATCAGGCTTATTTCAAACAATTCTAGTTTATGGAGACTATTCTATGGAAAAAATACTTAATATATTAATTTTCCTTTAGGCAGACATTTCAGCTGCAATAATAAACCGTACCTAAATTTCATGAATGAATTAATTTTACATCAAAGCTATGGCTTATGCCCATAAAAATTTTTGTGTTAGAGCCCAATGTGGAAAAACATATTTAAATATCCTGGAAGCATTTAATTCCTAAAATATGCAGTAAATGTACTTGAAAAAGGTACACAGTGTGTTGTCAGTGATGCTGTTATTTATTTTCAGCTAACTATTATTTTGGAGATCAGTTTAAGTATATAAATAGTTGTGTATGTTTTAACTGCAAGTTATGAACATATTTAAGTAGCTTCTTATTCTTCAGCTTGGTCATAGCTAGTCTCTAATTTTGTACCAATAATTTTATGGAGGAGGTTCGGAGGGCGGTTGCAGTAACTGTGTCTGTGATTGATGCCAGTTTAAAAGTCTTCAGAGCTGGCTTGTTTCATTTTTGTCAAAGATCAGCAATGGTTACACAGGGTTTAAACCATTACTGAGTACTTAAAATTTTCTTACCAGATGTCTGTATGATTGTGTTTTCTAGTCTAATATTTAACTGGGCATCAAAGGAGGCTCTAGGATCTTTTGTGTTCACAGAAATGAAAAGCAAATCCTTACTAAATTCATCAAATTAAATCCTTGATACATCCCATTGCTTGGTATATTGCTCTAAAGGAAAATTTACCATTCTGTTTCTGTCTTAGATTCTTTCATTTACTTTCATAACTTTTTGCTTTGTGACTGTCTAGGGCTTCATTAAGTTCTTTGGATTCTTTAGGATGATTAGTGTTAAATCATTGCAGCTCATCCTATGTAGACGGTGATGTGAACTTGCACAAGACATGTTGGTGGCTACTGTACTGTAATACTTGATCAACTGCTCCTCCCCCCGGGCTTTTGTACCTTCTGTCTGAACTTTTATTACTGTCTGTTAAATTATGGCAGTCCCATTAGTGCTTAACAAATGTCTTTGTTCTCCTGGAATTGTCACTATATGTTGGTCTTCTCCCAGCTGCTGCTTACATAGTTTCCAATTTTGCCAGACTCTTATCTCAGATGCAGGTCTGGCTTGACTTTGGTTAAACGCAGCACCAAAAGTTCTCCAGCATTGTGTCAAGGTATTTTCCCATCTCTTCTACACTGCTTATTGAGTGCCTGTTTTTCCTCTTGCCTAGATGGTCTTGTATGCTAGGGGAGGAGTGTAACAGAGATTACTTTAGAAATGTTTTCACAAATTCTGTTAGTCATCCATTCAGATTTACCATTGTTACCGGTATGAACTCTAATCACGATATCCATTTCTCCCTTACATACCACTCCTCCAGCACACATGTATGATTTATTTTATTAGCTTTGCTGACAGTTAAAGGTTTCTGGCATTTGAGAAAGTAAGTGTTGGCATTCCCAGTCCTGTGATCATCAACTACAGATAAGTATTCCCCTGCAGATATTCAGGGAAAGCTGTGTTACTTGCTACCTGAGCTGATAGGGTTGCAAATATACATGCAATATAAATATAGGTTTTGAAAGCACGAGTGAGCAATTCCTTCCCTTTTCCATTTCAAATTATATGTGAGAATGTCTGTGCCATTACCAGTAATTCTTGCACAAAAAAATACCAGATTTTTTTTTTAGACAGAAGTGGTATAGAGTAAGAAAGATCATTGGGTAGTGTTATAATCTAAGAGTGCTTGCTAAAGCATCATATTCAGCATTTCTTGAAAGAATGTGACCTCATTATAAGGTGGCCTTTTGGTATCTATTTTATTTCTGGTAGGCTGCCTATCCTCTTGCTGTGTCACTTGGCATCTTCAGCAGAGTAGCACACAACAAAAGCAATGAAATCCAAAACATACCAGATACAAAGGTTTTTCCAGTGAATTGTTTTACTTCCAGTGTCTATGATCTGTACTGCATGTCTAACCCAAAGTCATGTGGCCACACTTCTGCCAATATACATGACTGATGAGCACAGAAGCTAAAAAGGTTGCAATTATTAATTCCTGGTTACTACACTGGGATTATTTGCTCTAGCTGGTTTCTGGTCAGTGTAGGTCTCTCTCTTGGCTGAGTATTAGTGGTGTAATTTTAGGGCCACTGGAGGGCTGGGGTTAAGAGGGAGTGAGAGGAAAAAGGAATCACTTTGCATCTTTATGGATTGATTGTTTGGCAGTTGCCACCCAAGTAACCACAGAGTGTAAACTCCTACTCGAGCTGCACCACACCTTTCTAGGCACCCGTACAGGCAACACTCATTTCATTTAACTGAATGACAAACAAATTAATCAGATGGATAAACTGAACATGTCACCAGCCTTCCTGAGAAGCAAAATATTATTGACCCACTTACTTTCTTGCACATACTCCAGTGCTAGTCAAAACATCTCCTCTACACTTCCCTAGCAATAATTATCAAATCCTAGGTAAGAGAAAGAGTGTATCAGGCCCGAGCACAGCTCATACACTTTGTGCAAATGCTGGAGGGAAAACTGGAGAATACCCGAATGACTGTTTTATTACTGAACAGGACTCTTTGTCTAACCTGTCAGCTACCTGGCTGGGAATCTCTCATTTTGACACAATAACGAGAGAACCAGTTTTACAAATGAATGTTCAGGTGCTGAAAAAAGCAAGTTCCAACTCATATGCTCCAAATGTCACCTTTCTGTTTAATAAGGTGTAATTTAGACGCCAGTTCAGTGGAAGTTTCACCCCTTGCTTTTTCACTTCCAGGTAAGCATGTCAATGGGTTGAGATGTACATGCCCTGCAGCTGTGCCAGTCTTCCCTGATGACAGCATAAAAAAGGATTAACCACAAACATTTTCATTAAATATTCCTCCCCTTGGTTGGTTAATTTTCCATTTAAAGTTCTCATTTTATTCATTTAACTCACTCAGTAAGGTTTAACATTGCAGTAAGACATAAAACTCACTCCTCTGGGAAGTGTGATAATGTAGCTCTCACTATTGCAACAACACTGTCCCAAGTTACCTTTCCCCAGGCTCTGTCCCTTCATTTTCAGGAAGTCGGACAACAAAACTGCAAATCTTTTCCCCAAAGCCTGATGAGCCTTCTGCGTGTGTCAGCTGTCTGTCAGGTTGCTCCATTCAAGTCTGTAGGATTTGTAGTCTTCTCCAGAAAAATGATCTCACTTGTTTTGTCTGGAGTGCCTTTTACACCCACAGCTGGAATAGGTGTGCATGTGCAACCCCTGTGATTTTAAATGTCAAAGAAGAGATCTGTTGGATGTGGGCCCAGCTTTAGAAAAACTAGCTCTTCAGTAATTTGTGATTGCAATGCTTATGAAGGTTTGACAGCTCTGCAGCCGGAGACCTGCAGGTTGTGGCTACTACACAGAGGTGGGTGATGCAAGAACCCTCCATCACCCCTGCCTGAGGCATTGAATGGTGCCTCCACACAATGGCAGTGCCCAAGAACCTTGAAATCAGGCAGTGCTCCTCCCTTAAGGCATCAATTCTCTATCAGCAAAATGAGTGGAGGTATAGAGGAACTAAGAAAAATGTGGGAAAAGCTAACGGTGCTGAACAATAGGGTCAGTTTCTGTGCTAGCAAATGAAACAGGTCAAGAAGGAGGAGACAGTAACAGCGGCCTGAGTCAGAGGCTGGAGTCCAAACAACAAAGAGGCACAAGTCAAAGGTGACAAGGAAGGGACACTGGCAGATATTGTGTCAAGAAAGGACCAAAAGGTGAGCATGGACAGAGGGGAGAGACACCAGCCATGTAGGAAACAGAGAAAGACGGTTTCTCAGAGAGGAGAGGGAATCCCATCCCAATGAGAATGACAGACTTTTGGTGACAGAAGCACTTTTCCTGAGGGATTAGTTGATCAATTAGGTAGCTTTACTGCAGCTTTTCTATAGATGGATGAAGCACTAGCCCAAGGTAAATCAATTTCTGACAGAATCTGTGCCCTTCCTTAGATGTTGGCAGACATAGCTGTGCCTCAATAGGGAAAGGAACTTTGTCAGAATTTGAATTAAGCCAGTGGCCACGTGTTTCTCCACCTTTTTGTTTCAAATACGGCTCTTATTCAGTTTTATTCCCAGCTCTCAAACTTTATTAATTATTCTTCCACTGGCCTTCTAGTTGATCTTGGACATTACATACCTCAGTCTGCACATCTTTAAATTAAGCCTAAAATAACTCATCTAAGGATGTCCGATCCACTAATATGTGGGAGCTGTGAACTTAGAAGAGGGAAAACACACTTTAATTAGTTGATTTTAATTAGTTACCTTTAAAAAAATCAAAACATTCTTGTAATACATTTCCTTTCCATTTGAAATCCATTTTAATGGGTTGCATACAATTTATTAGATGTGAGTTGTCACTTATCTACCCTATTTTAGTTTTTACTTTATTTGACTGTAGAACAATTTGAATAGAATCCAGAAAATACCAAACATTTGTCTGATCTGTCTCTGATATTGAACAGCCACACTACAGGGGTTGTGCATAGCCAACCAGGAGATGTCTATAATAATGGCAGGTCCTGACTTTTTGAAAAACAAGGTTAGCTTATCTGACACTAAAATCTCTGGCTCTTACACCCAAAACTGAGAAGGACACTGAATGTCTGAGAAGCACATGTTCCAAATCAGCTGTCAGTAAATGACCAAGAAAATGCATGGAACAACTTAGACATTCTTCACACTTTGCAAATGCATAGACACTTTCTCTTATTTTCAAGTTTTTCCTTTGCACTCATATTCAGATGGAAACCTCTCCAAAAGCCAAGGTAACGTGGTGCACAATGGGAAAATAGCACTGAAAGTGATTGATTGCAAAAAATGGAAGATGTATTGTGTAATCATATGCTGGGAGAAGGAGCAGGCAAGATGACTTGGTTTCCATTTCAAATAAATAGCCAGTGGAACAATCATGAAACTGCCAAAGTAAATGAATTCAGCATGGTTGGAACACCAGCACATCGCTGCCTCAGAGAGGGTTTCTGTCACAAGTTACAGCATCAGCAGTGAGAGACACAGATCTTCTGTTTTATTTTTCACTTCCTGAGCCACACTCTGCTCTCTGTTATTCTAAGTGACACCTGGAGGAACGCCGGTGAGTTCACTCAAATTAGTCAGAGTTTAAATTATTGTAAAACAGATCGGATTCCTGCCCACTGCCCTTGAACCCCTGAGATATGCAAAATGTGTGATGGACTCTTTCTCATGGGGATTTATACACTGATTTAACTGTTCCTAGCAACTTCTTTACCACATTATGAGCTTTAGGGGAGAAAGAAAAAACCTTTTAACTATGAAAAAGTGATAGAAATAAAGAAGAATTAGTAGCTCTCCACGGAAATTGTAAGAGGTCCCAAGGCAATATCAGAGCACATTATTTAAATTCTTTTAGCTTTCACCCATAGAGCTGAACTTCTCTTCCAACATGTCCAAATCTGCATTTGATCTTGTAATTTGAGATATGCTAAGTTAGAGGTCATCATATTCCTTTGCTTTGAAACCTGTCCCAGCGCTTCTTGTAAAAAGCTTTGATTTTGCATAAGCTGAATATAAAATCAGTACAAGCACAACATGCTTGACTTGCACCAAGCACTGTCTTTACAAACTTCAACAGTGTTGTGCAGGTGTGGGAGCAAGGATTTACCAACTTATGATGTTATACACAGCTTATGTCAGGACAGAGCACTCAAATAGTATCACAGTCTAATACTTGACATGCTTTATGTGGAAGCAGGACACTCCTTCATTAGCTGAAGGTCACAGATTATAATAAGGCTTGGCACTTACAATCCTGAAGGTGTTGTACTCCATCTAATTAAAATTGGCAGATACATAGGCTTTTATGCATAGGGAAAATAAAGTAGAGATTTCCCTAAAGGCAGAGATAGAAGAGGAAAGAAGTCATAGGCACAGAATCCTAATTCTAATTCAGTTCCTAAGTACCCAGTGCTTCCTCAGATTCCTGACCACACTTTCTAATAATAAGGGAAAAATCTGAATTTCATTAAAAAAAAAAAAAAATTAAGTGAGGAATAAATACTAAATCTATCATTTATGCTAAACCATGGCACAATATTTTGAATAGCAAAGAGGTTCTTCAGGAGTATGAATAGAAAAGCAAAGCATAACACCCACTGGTGTTAAAATTCACAGGCTTACTACAAGCCCAAAGTTATAGCTTTTTTTTCTTACTACTACACATCTTCTTACCCAGAGCAAAACCTTGGAGTATCAGCAGAAGCTTTAAATAATATTCACCTTTCTTGCATTTGTGAACATCTAACATTCATTTTATACAGACTTGGCATGTCAATGCATTCACTAAGCTGGACACCATAGCATTACTCTTTAGCTTATATTAAGCACTGAAGCAGAAGGGAGACCCAAATCTAACCAATTCCATTTTTATATTTTTCATTCTTTTTTCTACCAAGTTTTTCTAATAGATGCAAACTTCACAATGAATTATCCAATTCTTCAGAAATCACAGTTGCATGAAGCTCACTTCAGCTGGGAGTACAGCTATCTGTCATTCTTCACACTGGACTACACAATGTGAGAGGTGTCCACAAAAGTCAGCTCCCTTGGTGCTCTCCATGCTCATTTGAGGTTGGCTTTTCCTGGTGTTTGGAGCAGCAATGCTCATATCCCTGAGTTGCCAACTGATGGGACTCATCTCCTTTGCTCAGAAAATTCCCCGGCATCTGCAAAGGTAAAGAAGCATTTTGGAATCTTTCTGCAAGCACAGACAGACTCAGCTTTATCTGGCAGACTTACACCACTGATGTTCAGCAGGCCCACTTGCAGGAGTGGGAGCAGTGTCCAAGCATTCTCTGTCTTTGGGATGCAACCTGGCAGTGTTTATCCACATTATGCCATGGAACTTGGTTTAAGTAACAGTGTATGTTAAGGCCTATGTATCTTATTAACCAATAAAGAGAGAGGCTGTAAATGGCAGAGTACATGCAGCTGCTGTAGCTTGCAGCTTATAGAATCTGTTATTCTGTGTGGCAACAGCGTTAACCAGAAATGTTTAAATAATGACATGTATTTTAGTATGTTTACTCCACTCTTAAAATTGAACACAACAACAGTTCTTCTAAAGAACTTTCTCCATCTCATTGCACACTAGCTTAGAGAATGTCTCAACACTTAATAAATATTGTGGACTTTTCAAACCATACTTTGCACTCTTAAAACATTGTGCAAGAATTGTCTAGCGACATCTGAAAAATACGGAGAGATCAAAGTTCAGTAAAGTGCATTACATATGCCTCTCTACCTTTATTCAGTGGCTATAATTTCAGTCCTTCTGGAGATAAGGAACACACACAGCAGGCTGCCACCCCACTGAGTTATTTTGTTGCTACCAACTTGATTATTTTGTTCAAACTGGAACAATCAAGAAGGTCGTTCTTAACAAAACCAACAACTGTGGACAAGATGAATTGTATCAAACAATTAATTTTCAAGAAAGCAGAATGTTCATTCACGGTGTCTTATATTTCTCCTTGTTTTTAAAACACAGTAATACACTGGAATAACTTTTCTTAATTGGCTACATGTGCTTTAGAAAATAGCAAAATTGATAGTGTGAAAAGTTGAGAAGTTTTCTTCCTCAACCACTAGCTAGAGAAGATTTCATGTAAGACTGTGGAAGACATTTTCTCGAGGTGAATAAGCAGAGCCAGTTATTTATATTGAAAAATTCCAAAGATTAAGCTTCTGCTCTTTAATGTCTCAGCCCTAAAAGGTATGTGATATATGTGTTCAGTTTGTTCCTTTTTACATTTGCCCTTTAAGTGCAGCATCCACTGATAGCCATTTAGAAAGCACTTGAGTGCCATGTGTTTTAGCAAAGCTAACAAGAGAGAGGTTTTAGATATAAGGACTAGTGTTTAAAACAACCTTGTGAAATTGCTGGTTTCCACGCCCTGCCAGGAATCAACCCGGGGTGGGAGGGGAGCAGGGAAGCTTCAGAGGAAGTCTTAAAGAAATGAGCCGTAGCCAGTGCTGTCATCAATGCCAGTGAGAGTCAGACTGGCAGTTTAGTCAGGGTTTAGCTAGTGTCTGGAATTTGGACACCCCTGAACACAAATCCTTAATGCCAGGGAGCTCTGTAGCTGTCTGGCACCTGAGCCAGGCACACAGACACAGAGTGGCTATCCTGCTGCAGATGACATGTCCAACCTTTGGAGAAAGTAAGGGCTCAGATGGATGTAGAAATGACAACTGTTTGCTTGTTTCATCCCATCACATGGGATAGTCAGAATCACACTTACTCTTCTCTAACAGTGGATTCACAAATATTTTTTTGTTCGTCTTACTGCAAGGAGTCATTCTTGCTGCTGAACAAGGCAGGATGCTGCAAAAGTATTCAGTACTCCAGAGAGATGTTTCAAATACAAGCCACAAGGTTTAATGAGGGGACAGGCCTTTTCCAGCAGTCACCAGGTTGCTGAAACTTTTTCTTTACCTTCTCTGAAGCAATATGGTTTTCTTGGTCTTGCAAGACACCTTTTTTGGCAAAGGTTGCGTGTAACACAAGAGTTTCTGGACATGAGTGCTGTGTTGAATTTGACCCACTGCAGTGATTTGATTGCAGTGTTCATGGAGGCTGAGTATGCCTGAAATGCCTGAAGGTGTAGTTATCTTCTGTGTTATTCTCGGAATTGGTCTGCCAAAATCATGAAATTGAGGTTGGGGTTCAGTGCCAGAGCCTTTATCAGCTGCTGAGGAACAGAGTTCCAGAGGGATTGATGGGAATTGGTGGGTCTTGATGTTTGTCAGGATCAGATCTACGTCCCTTTCAGGATAACTATTGTGCCATTATTGATACAGCTTTCAAAAATTTAGAATATATTTGCACCCTTTTTTTTTTAATCTAAACTATGAGAGCCTTAGTCTGAAACACTTCAATGGCACAAGAAGCTGGCAAGAAATGGTAGCCTAGGGCAGAAACTTGGACTATTAACCTCTGACTCACATTAGTTCCCAAGAAATGCCCAGTGATCAGTGTTGCTTAATTAATCTGCAGTAAACTGACAGGAATTTTCTCCCAATGGTGTTACTTTCCAAATTGTGGCCTTTAAAAACCTTATTCATGTTATTCTTTAGATTTTTGACCTCCCATTCATCTTTCTCCTGCCATACAACAGACAAACTTCAATCTAGCATAAATGACAACAAATGTTCATCTAGCAGGAGTCCTCATCAGCTTTGCTCTTAGTTGTTCTGCCTTGAAAATATAATGTTTCAATAGAAATGAGAAAAATGCCTTTATCCTCATTTCTCTGTGAAACACAATTTATTTGGAGGATGAGCCTAGACCTGTTATGTTAATCATAAATCGATTATATTTATCCCAAACCTGGAAAGCATGGAAATACCTTCTTTCCTTATTGCAAAATCTGGTAGGATATTCACAGTAATTATGGCTTGTTTTGTACAAATCATAGGCTCATATCATAATTATTAGAGCTACAACAGAGTATTTGTCTATCTTAGAATATTTGAAATGTCTGTTTCAATTGCTGTGGAGGTTTGGGAATTTATTTATTTTTAATAGCTAAAGTAAATCCTTTCATGAACCAGGTTTCCCCTTTTTTATTCCTCATGTAGCCTTTTGAGTTTAGTCAGATTTTACATGACATGAAGAAAGCGAGAAGGGAACTGTGAGGTTAAGCCTGTAAAATACTATCTCTGCCCAGCACCACTGGCCATTGATTTGGCAGATAAGCACCCTGCAATATTGCTCCTTACACCTTTAGTCTGTAAATAGATTATGTCAGTCAAGCTGTCCCCATCGTTTGTTATTACTAGCACTTGAACCGTCCAATGTGTTTATCAGGTTCAGACCTCCTCAGTGTTAAGGAATGTACAAGAACAGTCACAAAAGCTGGAAATCAAGAAATATTCTTAATTCTGCTATATGCATAAGTGGCTGAGATACAGAGAAAGTAAAGATACTTGTCTTCATGATCCTTATTTTTTGCAGTAGGGTTTTTTGAGGGTGTTTTTTTGTATGTTCATTCGGTAGCTTTGGTGTTTGGGGGTTTTTTAGGGTGTGAGGAGGGATTGGGGGGTGGTATTTACAGTTCTGATCCAACCTGGTAAACAGAGGTTTCAGCTTATAGGAAAACAGGAAAAATTGATTGATCTACAACCTGTAGCTTGCACAGACTATTCCCCAACCATGTCTAAAAACTGGCTGTGTTCATCGTGGGCTTCAACTCCCTTAAAGCAGTTTACCCCATTTGATACTGAGGTACTGGGTTTGGCTCACATTGTGACTAACAGTGCCAGAAAATAAATTCTCTGCATCTTGCCTCACAGTTTAGTTGGCAAGATATCAAATAAGTACACTTCTGCTTATGAGAGTGCACATTTCATTGTCAATGTCTAGAACTCGAGTACCAGAAATATCCCATTATTCTGTGTTCATTATTAAATAAGTGTCATGGACTCATTTCTCCGGTTTGTCTCGGACTCTGTGGAATGTAAGCATGATCTTATGGTCAGGCCCTGCTGCCCTTTCCACATTAAGTGCTAAACTGTCAGAATGAATGGAAACAGGTGTATGCAGACAAAGAGAGATGGCTATATCTAAAAGAGTGATTTTGATTGTTGTAGCCACGGTTGAAATTAAATCTGGCTGAGAAGTGCAACCAAAATTGTTCAGGCTCTTTTGTCCACCATCATGACTAATGACCATCGTGCCAGCAAGTGGCATTTCTAAAATTCCCTCTTTATGACAATACCCATTTCAGTTGCATGTTATTTCTTTTTGAAGCCTCTGGAATATTTTGTCTTTATTGTGTCAAAACTTCCTAATGAGTAGGTCAAATGACTCAAATACAGCCTCTCTATTTCTGTCAATTCCCTAAGAATAGGTGACTAAAATCAATCCCAGTGAGTTTGCATGTAACTGCCAGTGCTGGAAAACAGGCTCCTGACGTATCTATCCCTGCTCTGCCTGGCTCAGGCTCTCTAGGTGTAAAGTGCACTTTGAGGTTCCATGCTCTTCCTACAGGCTGATGCTATTATGGCATCATGCATAGAAGCAGCCGCTATTTGTGTCGAAGTGCAGGTATGATAATTAATTTTACAGGACATCGAGCATAATGAAGAACCGAGTCACTATAGACAGGTTTAAATTGACAGTTAAACAGTCTTTTGTTGTCATTTTGGTGGGGAAAGGGGGACATCTGGTGGGAGGTCTTTGTAAAGAATTGAACAATGTAATCTTCTATTTGCCGTAGGATACAAATCCCTAGAGAAGTCGTATATTCTGAGTAACCGATAGACTTTGCATAATTTCTAACCAGGAGAGTTGATTAATTAATCTATATCAAATCCATACGACAGGATGTTTTGCAGTGGTGCATACTGTAAAGCCCTCACTTCCCTTTTATCAAGTTCACAAAGAAGTATAGCTAAGCCTGGATGAATGCCCAGTACCCTCTTGTAATGAGATTTTCACAAAAGGTCTGGGAGAAAAGTGGTGGGATGAAGACTCATCCAGAAAAAGCACTTAATACTTTTTGCTCAGGGTTAGAAAATAAATATTAGAAATCCTCCAGCTTGCCTGAGTACATAAGAAAGCAAGACATTGTGGCATTACTAAGCCTTGAGTAGACATCTTCTACAGGATTATAACTTGCTTAATCAACCTTTGGGAATGCAACAAAGCAGGAGGCAAAACATACAGTTATACTTGAGCATGACGCTTAAAAATAAATTACAGCAGATTAAAGGAAGACATAAGAATGTGGCACATCCAGGTTAAAATGCCCAGTATGTTTGGGCCCATCATGTAAATAATAAGTAAAGATTGCATTTATTTATAAAGAAGAGGACAACTACAAGTCTTTGTTGTTTCCATCTTCTCTGATCCTTTCCTAGCAACAGTCAATCTGGAATATGCAGCTTTGCTCCTTCTGCTGCTATTTCATAGTTTCTGTCCCATTTTGTGAATGATCCCCTTCAGAAAGCATCCTATGAGGAGGTGGCTCCAGGGTCACAACAGCCACAGGATGAGAGCTTCAGTTTTGCTGTGGGAGAAGCAATGCTGGAAAATCATTCCCTGCAAAAGTATTGCTGCATGGGGCTTTGAGGAGAAGACAGCCAGCATGAAGTGATACCTTGCCACAGCTGCTCACTCTGCCAGGCCTCCTTGCTTTATAGCTGAGCTATCCCACCCACTGCAAACTGGGTGAATCTAATTTCCTGGGAATTCTGTGACAGACACATTTCTTTTCACCAAAGTCAGCACACGAGATCTGTTGCAAGCTGCGAATTGAAATAAGTTCTTTTCCCCCTACTCCACTGCCATATTTCATTTCTTTGTCTAAATCATTTCATATTCTGTGTCCCATGACAGCACTGTTAAAAATTCAGATGTTTTTTTAATATTTCTCTGTTCTCACTAAAACATTGTCTCTGAGTGCATTCCAGATTTATCTGCAGCCTTTAAAGTGCAGTAAGGGACTATCAGTGCATCTAATTTATGCTTGCATTTGTATTTAAGTTATCATTAGCATAAGGTATTAAATCAGATTATGATTAACTTGCTTTTGCAAAGCTAAAGCAGAACTTTCTAAGATCAAATGTATCTTACTACTCTCCAAAAAGTTATTTCCATATAAAGTATGTTTATTAAATGTGCTGAACTGTTATGTAGTTCCTTTAAATTTATGAAAAGACTCAGAAACTGCTTGGCAAGAATACTTGAAATGACAATATATATCATAAATGCCTTTCATACTATATAAAGAACAGCATGTATAAAGAACAACTAAAAAAGTTTAGCATGTTCACTTATGCTCTGAGTATAATATAAGCCAAGCTAACCTCATTTTATATGAGGCCCTTTTTTACTCAAATATATCACTAAGCTTTATTTTATCTGTTGTATTTTCATTATTTTTGGCCAAATGTGAAGTGTGAGCATTCAGGCTTCTAAGCCGCCTGATAGAGAGGAATTTAAAAATGGAACAAGGTTCAGAACTGATGGATACATAACTTATTTTAAAAGATGGGTTCTGAGCTAGCACAAAGAAGCAGTGCTTGCTAATGTTGTGATCCTATCTGGAATGCACATTGTAATTGTCTGGACTTCTACTGCAAGCAAAGTTTCACTTCTCTCTTTCAAAAGTGAGTGATGTCATAGTTTGTTAATTCTGGCAAACACTCAGAGCAGTTTAGTTTTGAAACATGCTACAACTGGCAAGATAAGCCATTAGGAAAATTATTAGAGCTAAGTGCCCTTTTACTGTCAAACAACGAAGAATACAATTTGTTGCACTAAATCTTCAATTCCCGTTGGTTCCTGTAGGGTTTTGTATCAGTGATGCAAAGTCATTTTCAGAGACAGGGTCTCACAGCTGATGATGGACAACAAAGCAGCTCTGTGAAACACCATTACTCAACAATTACTGCACTGATGACTCTTCATCAGTGTTGTGTGACAACAATGGCTGTGTGACTAACTTGTCCATTTCAAAATGTTCTCAAACCGAGATTCTGGATTTAAATGGCCATTAATCAAAGAATAAAGTTTTAGCACTGAATCTGAACCTGCTTCTGCATTTGACAGGTGACAAAGGGAATGGTAGGTCATCCATGACAATTTTGAGAAAATCTCAGCTAGTTTTCTCTCCAGGAGAGAATCCATTGGCTAAGCTGTATACATTTTCAAGACTTGACCAGTTCAATTGCCTGTAATCATGAAGTGTTTCATGCTTAGGAAGGTAGCTGAATTTCATCAGCAGACTGGTAGATTCTTCTATTTCTATCCCATATTAGCCTGGTTTTCTACTCTTCTGTGGGATATTGATTATTTATGATTTGCTAGTGAAAAATACCAGCTTTGATGGAAAAATCAGCTAGTATCTTGTGGTAGATCTGCCTTTCTGAGAGCCACAGTAGCTTCACATCCAGGGTAACTACTTGCACTACCAGAGGCCAGCTGGAGGGTTAGTTAAATGCTTGGTGAGGTGTGCAAATGACATCATCCCTAAGGATTGGTGGGAGTTCCCTTACAGAGTCCAAAACTTGAAAGGTTTTCATGACTCTGCATGTGTGTGGACTCTCCATGTGTGTGTGAACATATGAATTTTTCAAAATACCTTCAGATTATTTTTGTGGAAATGAATCCATCTGTAAACCTGTTCTTTGTCTTAGTTGTGCAATTTTAATTGTCCCAGACTGTTCCATGAAATAACAGGTGGCTGAGATGTAGTTGCATTAGGAAAAAAAAGGCCCCTTGTGGTAGTAGATTGCAGAAATCTCCAGCACAAAAAATAAGTGACAAACGTTTGCAATAGGCAGTTTATACAAAAGAGATATTGTCAGCGATTTTGGTTTAAATGATACTGGAGTTAATGCTGACCCACTCTTTTCTTAGGAACAGGGCAATAAAGAAGATATGTCTATTTTTTCAATTGAGATTGTGTGTCAAATCTTGTAGAAACAAATCCAAACTCTGCTGAACTCTACAAACAGAATCCATGCCAGATTAATTTTTGCTGTGGTTGCTTATGTACATCACACACAACTGGACCCTCTGGAGCAGACTGGCTGCCCAGTGTAAGGCTGGTGACAAATACCATTACCTGTGTGCAGCATGTACACAGCTGAAGGTGTGCAACGCATGCATCCATACTTTTCATTATAAACTCTGCGTAGGAGTCTTCCATCTTCCTGGAACATTAACTCTTTTTCTTTGGCTGCAGAGAGGTAAAAGATACTCTGTGGGAGAATTCAAAAAAGGAAGCATTCATTTGAATTGAAAACACAGACAGGAAAATACGTGACATCTATAGCACAAGAGTTTATTTCGAAAGGATTAGCTGATGAGATTTTTAGGAATAAATACAATGTACATTAGGTTTAGAAAAGGCTTTTCCCTAGATTACTATAAGAACATTATGCCATTGATTTCTGGCACTGGATTTGTAAACTTAAAATGTAGTGTTGAATCAGTAAGCACAGCTTTCATGGAACTTAAAAATCATCTCAGGCAGTAATTGTTTCAGCTGTAACTCTGACACCACCAGAATTGTGGGAAGTGTGATTTCTGTTCTAATTGTATGATGATTTAGCTGAACTTATTAGTTTCAATGCAATTCCATAGAATTAATGAAGGTGCACTAGAAGAAAATTCTTTTCTGGTCTAATTTTCAACTGGATCTTTCTTTTAATTTTTTTTCTTTTTTTTTTACCCAAAGATAATTGTGAGATGGCTGTACTGGTTGCATCTGTAAATGCTCATGCTAATTTAATACCTGTATCATATTGTGCACTCCTTGTTTAGGTGATGGAAATATTTAAATTTATGGTCATTGTTAGTCAGAAATTAGGATTAGATTGACACATTAGATTGTTTATGAGAGTGCTGGCAAAAGGGTTTGTGAAAATATCACTGAAACTACTTCTTTAAGCTGGAATAATTTTTTGCAAACAAGTCTGCTTAACACATTTTAAGCTCTCCTACTTGGCAGAACAAAAACCCTCCCTGCTTGGTCTTGGTTCCATTTTTTCCACTTTAATGAAAAGAACAGTCATTTCCACATCTTGTGTGGAAGTAGCAATAACAATTCAATATTTTCAGTAATACTACCAGCAGAGGAGATGCAGGAGTGATGTCCTGACACTGGAAACTCTCTTAAGATGCTTCTGTTTAGATAGTGCATAGTGAAAAGACAAGGTTTGAAGTATGCACCAAGTTCTCTTCCTGCATAGGAAAGCTAAACACTGTTCTTGCTGGCCTGTTTGTCGGGCTTATCTCATATTGGAAGAACATCTAGGAAAATGTGCTGTTTATTATCTTGGAACTGATTCAATGAAACAAAAGCCTGATGTTTCCTGCTGCTGCCAAGTCTTCACTGTCAAGACAGGGTTGAATTTTGGTAAACCAGAATCTGATCTTTCATCATTTTTTGAAATATTTCTGTTTCTTTCATTATTTCTTCTTCCTATTCCTTCTCATTTGTCTTTGGCCACTGGAGAAACAGATATCAATCTATATTTCTACACATGTAGATGAGCCAGCCAAGAAGGCCAGTGGGATCCTGGGGTGCAGTGGGAAGAGCACTGCCAGCAGGTTGAGGGACATGATCTTGCCCCTCTACTCAGCCATGGTGAGGCACATCTGGACTGCTGTGTGCAGTTCTGAGCTACTCACCACAGGAGAGACATGGAGCTCCTGGAGCAGGTCCAGTGGAGGGGAACAAAGATGATTAGGGGCCTGGAGCATCTCTTTTATCCATAAAGGCTGAGGGTGATGGGCTTGTTCAGCCACAAGAGGAGACAACTAAGAGGGGATTTCATCAATGTATATAAATAACTAAAGTCAGGGTGCCAAGGAGATGGAGCCAGGCTCTTCTTGGTGGTGCCAAGCAACAGGAGAAGAGGCAATGGGCAGAAAGTTATGCACAGGAAGTTCCACCTGAACATGTGGAAGAATTTCTTTACTGTGCAGGTGACCGAGCTCCGGCACAGGTTGCCCAGAGAGGTGGTGGAGTCTCCCTCATTGGAGATACTCAAGAACTCTCTGAACACAATCCTGTGCCATGTGCTCTAGGATGACCCTGTTTGATCACGGAGGTTGGACAAGGTGACTACAACTCTAGTCCTTTCCAAACTTAACCATTCTGTGATCCTGTGATATGTGTTTACGTCTATGTATAAACATGTCTGTGTATAAATAACCTTGCAAAATCATCAGTAACTGAAATTCACTTCTCTGGATCAACTGTGCTGAGTTCACCCATCAGGAATGAGAGAACCCCAAAGCATAAGAGAACTCACAGAGTCTTTGAAGGCAACTCAGGCAAAGCAGACCATGTGCTCTCTCAGGACCAGCTCCCAGGATACAGACAGAGAGGATGCTGGAGTGCCTGGCCCTGCCTCAGGATGCCACCAATGCTCTGAATCATTCTGACTTGCCAGTACATTGTAAGGAAATATTTATATTTCAGTGGTGCACAGGAGCACAACTCGAGATAAAGCACTGTTGTGCAAGGCTCTAAGGCAAACTGAGCAATAGCATACAGACTGCTTAGGAAGCTCACATCAATTTAGAGAAGCCCTCAGGAAAATCACTCCTGTAACAGAAATTACTCATCCTCTGAACACCAAATGCTCCGTTAAGCTCTGAGATGTGCAGTAAGACACAGTAATGGCATTTTGCCCTGAAGCATTTGGGAGTTAATAATTCTTGTAGAGAAAATCCACCTCATTCAATTCTCGGAGGAGCTCACTGTCCACACAGCCATCAGATCAGTCCAGTTTTCATCTAGAGATGTTGCTTCAGAGGGACAGCAAGTATTTCATGCTGTATGCTGGAATGTAATTCTGCATCGCTCCCTCGTAAGAAGATAATAATGAACAGTGACTTAAGTGACTTAAGTGACAAGCTTTTCAACAGCGATGGATAATATTGGCCAATACAAACTGATAAGCGTGTGTGGGGTACAGAAATGTCACTCAGCAGCTCCAGCTTTCAGAGACACACTGCTTTCCATGTGCACAATGCTGGGTCCCATTTCTGACACTCTCAGCTGCCCCCCAAGAGAAGCAGGACCAGGCACGAGCTGGGGGCTACTCACATCTCCCACTGCTCTTGCTGTGAACATGAAGCGCTTTCTCTCTCATCCATGGCTCTGTAATTGTGCAAGCCTACTTGATGGGAAAAATAAATCAAGATTTCACTGGCCCTGTAGCTCAGTTCCTTCTCTTTCAAAATATTGTGAAGGTATATTTATTTAGTATTGTTTTAAAGTTCATATGCCTTAGTGACAGAAGCTTTTTACACAAATATTTGGAAGCTATTCCTATGCAAGCTTTTAAAACTTAACTTCTCTAGAGTACTCCAGGGGTCTAGACAGATTTATTTCCTCCACATATGCTTTCTTTCTCTCTTTCTCTGTTCATCTCCCCTTCCCCTGTTCTGTAAAACATATTAACTTCTTTATCCTGAAAGGTATTTACTTTCAACTTTTTCAAGAGACAGACCCTAAACTCCACAGCTACATCATCTTGTCTCTGGAATTGCAAATGTTGCTATGCTGCCTTGACTCTATAAGCAGTTGCAAAAAAAGTTTTTTCCTCCTTTCCAGCAACTCATTAAGAATTATTCTGTATTAAATATCTCCACCCGCTGACTTGCATGTTTAATCAATAGTTATAAATATCTGAAAGGGAACAAGCCAGTCAAATAAATACAGCTGTTTGCTGGCTCTTGACTGAGATAAAAGAGAACCATAATCAACCACTTTAGAGCAAAAGTAGGTTTATGCAACTGACTCTTGAATTTTGTTTCTAGGGTATTTTGTAAAGAGGAAGAAATGCTTTTAACTTATGCTGCCCCAGAGTTGTAATTATTGCACCACTTCTTTGGATTTTAATGGTGTTTTATGTCTCCATGTATCTAGTTCATAAATTCTCAGACATTTTTTCCCACTTTGGATACCTTTACCTCCTTTTGGAATGGCAGACCTCAGTACAATGGAAGTAAAAAATAAGCTGTTGCAGAAGAGACTGAAAGATTGATGAAGAACAGGAACTAATAAATTACATGGAGTGAGCACATCCTGCACTTATTTCACATAATTCCTGAAAATTATTATGATGTAATGATTTTTTTTGTTCCATAAAGAGGGTTTTTGGCAAGAACTTGCCCAGTGAACACATCCTAGCATTAAACCTACACCCACTTTTTTTTTTCTTTTCCTGGCAGGAACTGGCAGTAAAAAAAAGAAAGCCCTAAAGCTGGGAATAGGTCTGCTGGAACTCGCCACCACTGCCTGATCTGCATGCTCCTTTAGTGGGCTCATCATCATTCAGGTAACCTTCATGCTGTCTAAAAACCCAGCCCCTGCAGAGCTGTGTTTTTTGAGTTATTTCGCTCAGGTGACTGTTTCAGAGCATTCACCTCAATAACTTCGTATCTTACAAGCACAAAGCATCTCATTCTGACAAATCCAGTGACCAAAGTAAATGAATCTGTACTTGAGAAAAACCAAAACTAACTATAGAAATATCAGACGTGGGTACTAAAATTGATTGTTTTCAGACATGAAGTAATCCGCAATAACAAATTAAACTGGCAATTCAATGTGATAACAGGAACTGATCCATGCTACAAATGATAAGCAAATGGCAATGGAAACTAAGGCTGAATGGGTTTGTTATTTTCAGCTGCAATTTGTGTAACTCCATGATCAGTCTCTGATTTCGGGAGCACTATCTCAGTTCATCTGCCAGTCATGCAAACAGCAACTTTGCATTGTTTCTGATTAAACAAGCTTCACATGTTGTGTCACAAATCTCACTTTTGAAGAAATTATGGATTTAAAGGCAGGTACAAAGGACCTCAGCTCCAGAGCTCCAAACAGGAGGTTTACATTGAATTAAGGGTGGAAATGGTTTGGGCCCTTCCAGAAGCACCATCTGTTTCTACGGCTGGTCATTGTTTAGATTATTTATGACCATAATTTTAAATTTATCTGGTTAACCTTTGGATAGCCTCCTAAAATAACTATTGACTCTTTGAGTTTTCAAGGTAATATATTAAGATGCAAGGGTTTAATGTTATTACTTTATGGAAAGAACCACAAGCATTTTTATGTAGTATATCAATACCTACAAACCCAGGAAATAGCTGTACTATCACACAGCAAAAAGAACTGTAGCATCACATATTTGTTGTTCATACCATGACCGATTCAGACTGAAATTTCTTCATGAGAAAAAACAAATGACAGCTTTTTTTTTTTCTGTGAGACTCCCCCTCCCCTGCAGTATCTATCTTCATGTTATAGTTCAACAGAGAGGAGTACATGGGATGAAGCTCCTCCAAAAATAATAGAAAAGAAAAAGGAAATGGGTCTTGAGGACTCATGACTTGCATCAGATTAAAATGGATGAAAGGAGATGAAAAAAGTCTCTCACATATTAGTGTGTATGACCTCATCCTGAACTACTAGAGGTGCAGGGCGTCTTTCCATTTTCCTTGAGAGATCAGGTCCCATAATTCAAAAACATTGTGCAAAAATAAGAAATGGACAGAGCCCTGGTTGGTTTGGCAAACATTCATCAAGGATGGTTCAAATTTAGGTTGAAAATAAGCTAGTAGAAATCAGTATGTGTGGGAAAGGTTTTGTAAGACTGAGATAGGTTTAGTTGGAGTATAATTACAGTTTTTATGCTCACTAGGTTATGCATACCAATATATTGACTTCAGAATTAAAGAGCATCAACTTTCATGAATTTGTTTGTATTTAAAGGGCAGAACTCCAGCTAAATGAGAAAGAAGGACATATTTATTCTTTAAAAAGGGTGAGCCCCCAGTCTCATGTAGCTTTTGGCTCCTCTCTGTGTAACAGGCTAAAAACAAACCCTGGGATTAAAACACCTTACTGTTTCATTTTGGACTTTATGGCTTATTTCCAGTCTTGGTCTAAAACTCATTTTACAGTACTCTGGATCCACACAGAACTGTACAAAATATACATTAATAAGGATATCGGCAACCATTAAAAAAATTAAAACATACTGCAAGAGAAAGTTAGTCTTTTCTTAGCAAAATAAGGATAGATGAAGGAAAGATTTTTAGTCTTCCTAATAATGTACTGCATTCCTCTTCTCACCAGAGAAAATAGTTTTAAATTATGAAAATCTAAAAAAAGGCTTACTTCCTGATTATCTCCTTGCATTCCCCCATCATTAAAAAATAAATCCAAGAGAGAGACTTCAGTACAGTCCTACAATAAACAATAGCCCCACGTATTTAGAAGGACATATATGTACCTGGTAGAACAAAAGAACGTTAGATGAGGATCTCAAAAAAACATGAACTCAGGGCTCCCAGGTGGTATCACAGAAAGATCAGATTGTTTCATTTGCATGAAAAGCAGCCAAAATGCTGCATACCTATTATTTTTGTTACTTACCCAAATTCACCCTGGCATATCCTTTTTAGCAGTCAGTGAAGGCATTCAACCAACCACATTATCACATGAGCTGCTGAAGTCAAACACAGAGATGCGGTAAACCAGGATGACTTATTTTATTACAGCTGGTAGCTTCCCAAAATGCACTCAGAATTGTACCCTGTAGTCATGGAATACTCCTTTTTATCATCTAAACCTATAAAATTAATCTGTCATGATAGACCCAGACTGAAATTTCCATATTCATCTGAAACACTAGCAAAAATGAAATTAAATTGTTTCAATGTATATTAACACCTAACGAGAGGGAATAAAGAGGTGCTGGCATGTGTTTTGAAGTTTGCTGCAAAATGAAAACAAAACTACCAGACATCATTACATGACTTAATCTTATACTACCGCCTAGTGGCTAAGGTCTAAATGAGTCACAGTGAAACTCCACTACGTTTTATATATGGATACGTACATAGTAGTTGTGTATGTTATAATATTATTTTCATCCATTTTTAGAAACCATATTATGTATATTATATGTCCACACAATAACAGTATGGCCAAATATAGTGAAGAGCAGGGAAATTCCCATGTTCAAGGACACTAATATTCATGTTGAGCACGACCAGGGATTGAGCAGAGTCTTACTGTGAATAGAATCTCCATTTTAACCTAGTTATAGTTTGAGATAGAATTATTATTAAAATGGGCTGTAGTGAAGGACTTCAGCCATGTTATATGAGATATCTATCAGTTGTCATCACTAGAAAAATACATTCTTTGGATAGATTGTATTAAAAATGTCCCAGGAAGAGTTTCTTGCATCCTCCTGGAAAGCTCTTGTGGCCCAATCATTCATGGGCTTGGCAATGAATAGTTTATTTTGCTCAGTTGAACAGATTCACATACATTGAGCCTTCAAGCATCTGTTTCCTATTCATTGATGTAATTCCTCTACCTGGCTAAGTTCACACAGTAAAGCCCATTAGTGTATTGAGCTTGAACAAGTAAATCCTTCAGGAGTCCCAGGTTTTCCCATTTCATCCAAACTCCATGCCATGGATCCTAGCAGGAATATACAACTTAGCAAAAAACCAGGCTCTTGCAGAAGCTTAGAGGAAAACAATAGTAGTAAAAACTACTTCTGCAGCTGACAGTGACAACAGCTAGTTGGAGGAAAGGATTCCTCCTCAGGAAAATGAGTCTCCAGCTGCTTGCATGACATGGCTTTCAATTCTTGGCATTCTGTGTGCCTGCCACAGGAGCTGCTCCTGCTACAACTGTCAGCCCTCTTTGTGAGGGCAGGAGTTAACAGGGGCAAGAAGCAATAGATGTGCACATTGACTATGTCTGGTTTTGGCTTTTTTTAAACCAATGTATCTATATGTAGAGCTAGATATATAGGGATAAATTTAAAATTAATTGCTTGATTTAGGTCTCTTCCCTAGAGGCCTCTGTAACTCAGGTCTTGCTGGAAGAGAAATTGTAGTACACAAGGTTAGATGAGGACAGAAAAAAAGTTATTTTGTCCACAAGGTGGCACTTGGGCATTGGGCTTCTATGTTTAAAATTGACGTGAAGGCAAAAATAAACTTCAGGTAATGATTATATGAGTTGTAAGGTATTATTGAGCAAGGATCTCTCTGTTTGTGGAACTGTAATCTACGCAGATCTCTTCCGGGGAGGTAATTTTGATCTTAACTAAGGGAATGGAATTTCTGTCACTGACTTAAAAGGAAAGTGACCTGGCCTCAAATAAGTGGAAGTATTAGGGAAATAGAATCTCTTTGCAGGGTTGCAGGACAGACTGTTTTTCTTCTCTCTGTTTGTTAGACGAGCTACATGAGTGATGGTGAGTGATTTATATCGAATTCAACAGAGAAGGGAAATGGAAAAGGTGACAGCCACTGAGTGGCACAAACTCAGAGTTTTGGACAATGAATAAGCCAAACAAGCAGGAAAATTCATCCTGCAAGAGCTTCCTGTGCTGATGTAAAACACCCAAGCACAGAATTCGTAAACCTTTATTTTCACACTGCTTTAATCCAACACACACATTGCTTGATGCACCTTTTCCACCATACCAGCTGAGGGTTAGGCTGCAGAATTGGTGTAATTCAAAGACATTTTTATGGTGTAAATGAGGAAAAAAATGATTTGTGGTGGGGGCACCTCAGTTGGAGTTTGGAAACTATTGTTTTGCCAGTCATCTGCGCAACAAGTGTAGTTGAATGCTTTTTAAAAATGTTTTATTCTATTTTGTGCATGATTAATGAGTATGTCTAAGTAAATGTCAGGTGTAAGTGACATGCAATATACTGATGGAAGCTGAAACTCCTTCTCCAGTGAAATAAATCCACCTCATGTGTCAGCAGCCAATGCACAGCAGTATCCCCAGCCAACACAATCCTGGACAGACAGCTTCAGATCTTACCTCGAGACCCTCTCAGTCCTTTCCTTGCTTTCCACAGCAGCTCCCTGACAGTAATGACTTTCCCAGAAGCAACACATCATAGTGAGATCATAGGGAAGAGCTGCCATGGCCTTTGTGCTAGGACAGGTCTCTGACACTGTTTCAGTTGGTAATTAAGGAATATCGTGTTGATGATATAGAACTAGATAAGAGCTTTCATTTCCTGACCAGCCAGTCAGTCCACATTTTGGCCTTATAGTTCTGTTCATTTTCCATCAAGAGTGATTTAGAATCATTTGCATTTTGCTAGTCCATTTACTTTCCTGAACAAAGCACCTCCATATACATTACTTCTTGTTAAAATGAGGGAACTTTCTGTCTTCTTAGTGCAATACATGTACAACTATTGAACATTTCCTGAACCCTGTCTAGTTTTGTTCTGCTGAAAAGCTTGTGGGTGAACTGGAAAAAGGAGAAGTAATGACTGTAAGTGCACTTACAAGAAAGCAGTATATGAGATATCCAGCTCTCTTTCTTAGAAACAACAAGAGGCTTCATCCTGTCAATGCACAAAACTTGCTTAAAAGTCCCATTTCTTTCTGTTAAGGAAAACTTTTTCCAGGGAATTTGTTTAAACTGGCTATTCTAGGAAATGCAATTGTGTGCTAATCTACACCATGCAGTAGGAATCTGCCTGATCCCGTACTATCACTGGAAGCAGACACTGAACTGGAAACAATATGTTCAATTAGTTTGCAGTCATAGAAAAAAAACGGTACAGTAATAAGCAATTCCCAGAAACATAACAGCATGCTGGAATCATGCTGTTGCTATTTCTGATCTGAAACATTTTGCTAAGGTTCTCATGATGAGTTTTAGCTGAGCTGTTAAATACAAATACTGTAATGAAAACTGGCACTCTTGTCTTACCCACAGAGATAGGCTACTTCTCTTAAAATCTGCTCTATCTGCTATGCCTTAGAACCTCACAATGTAGTTGGATTATTCGAATTATCCAGCCACAATGAAAGTGTTTGAGGGCCTCTGAACAGATCTTCGTTATGCATCTCAGAGGAACTTTTTCTGAGGTCAAATCTTTCCGCAAAGGAACAATTTCTAACCTTCTCTTTGCTGTCATCTCTGCCTCCCCTCATCCCTCTCTTCCTGCTAGTTCCACTGTACTTCTACTTCTCCCTCAACTCAGAATTAGTATTAGAAAGCTTTACAAAAGGAATTAGAGGGGAAAATTTCTTACCTTTACCAAATAAATTCCAAAAAGTACTACAGGAACAGTACTCTAAAATTGAGAATAAGACTGTACTTTATCATTGTTGCCATGGTAACCAAAACTAGGCCAGTCACTTTTTTTTTGCTTTTTTTTTTTTTCCATTTTTCAGCTTGTATTTCTGATATGCTAAAGAACTTGGTTCCTGAACAGGAACCTGATTAACTGCAAAACACCAATCTCTGAACCTTGAAAAAGAAAAATTAAATAGTTGAAAGGTTTATGGTTGTTTCTCCAAAGAGGAAAGAGAAAAAAAAGCACCAGGGATGAGAATGTGCTCCTACTGAGAAAGGAGGGAGAGGTGACAAGAGAATGTGGATGAGGCTAAGACATGGACATACAGAAACATTTTAAGGTGATGAGAAGCAGGCGATCCTCTTCATGTTTTGAGACTCCTCCTAATGCCACTCAGTGCCAAACACTCGACCCAGGATCAAAAAGGAACCACAATACTAAGGAATCATAGACCAATTTTCTTGATATATATTTCCAGGCACATAAATTCCTCTTTCAGACCTCCCCTCAAAGAAAAGACATCACTTTGTTCCAGCTCCAGTCCTGAAGCTGCAAATGACAATGTATTTTTCCATGTCAAGCAAAGACTAAAAGCAAAATTTAGGCTTACATACATTTTTTACAAAACTAGAGGTGTATCAATACTGTGCATTTGTAAGTGCAATACACCAGTAAGTTTCATAATGTCTATATTTTTGTCTACTTTAATCAGTAAAGGGTTTCTTATAGTGATAAGCACTATTTGATTGATATTTTAAAGAATTCAGTGGTTTCATAGACTCACACATGTGCCATAGCCATTACTAAACAATTGCATAAAGCAATGACGATCATAGTCAAAATTCAGTGCAGCTTCTTAGCATATAACCTCATAATTTTATACTGTGGTTTGCAGAAGTGCCTCTCTATAAAGTCCATTGAGTTATAAAATCTCTTGTACGGCATAAAAAGAAAAAAAAGCCAATCAGACAAGAAGGATAGGGAATTCTAATTGAAAAACTAACAATCATATAACTTGATAAGAAACTCAAAATGAAGAAAATAAGCAGGAAAGGCGCTGAATGCACAAGTATTTGAATTTGAGTAAGGTTTAGTTTAATTCCACAGAACTTGCATTTCCAAATGTTAAAGATCAGAAGCTTTAATAGATAGTATACTTAGGAACAGTTCAACATAGCTGTTTCTTAAAATTTCTGACATTTTCTCTCTACAAAATAAAGCAACTTTTGCTTTACACCATCAGGCTTTGCTGCTTTGGAGCAACACAAGTTCTCCAAGTTCTTTTACTTGATCATATCCTCGCTTATATGATGGTGATGAAACTGACTGGGAATTTCTAGAGTCAGTGAGTTCAGGCTGAGGTTCCAGGTGCAGCATTGCAGGTAAAGCAGCACTTCTCAAATGATCATCTGCAGTGTCAAAGGCAATGTCACATCAGCCTTGTGTGACACACGTAGCTTTTAGTGCCAGTTCTCCTCTCTAACAAGCACACACCAAACATTTCCTTGAAGCCTCAAAGTGCTGTTTCCTACCACCCCCTGACTGCTATTGCTGCAGCCACGTGGAGCACCAGCAGCACATTTCAACCTGGCAGCTGGCTTTTAGGTCGTACTGGAACTGTGCTTAGAAGGAAAGGCTACAGGATGCTAAATCTGTCCAGGAAAGTCATCAAATACTTTAAACAAAACTTTGGATTAAAAACAGGCATGGGTTCAACAGCTTGCCTCTTTTTTGTCTAAGTGTCTTAATTTAATGAGCATCTCGCTCTCAAAATCACTGCCCTGAGTTTGTCTAAATTGAATGGCTATTTTAGCATCTGTTAGATGAGCAGAGCTGGTCCGACAAGCTGGTCTCCATGAGATTGGACTGGATTAAGCTGTCCTGCTATGAATGTTCCAGGACAACTGTCCAGAAAAACCCCATTAAAAATACATAAAATAGCTTTACTCCAGTACTATTATGTTCTGATGTTTTAAAAAGTTATAGACTAGCCGTTTTAGTAATTAAAAAGGGACAAATGAGGACAAACAAGAACAAAAAAGAACATGAAACAGCTTTTAGAAAATCTTTTCAGTAACTTTTCTTTTCCATTGTTTTTCCCTTTGGAATTAGCCATTTTCTTTCTTTTTTTAACAGTCATGCAGCACCAGAACAGACTTGCACTTCTTTGAGAACAATAAATTTGTTCTGTTGTGTTTGAAGGTCTCCCTGAACATGCAGTACAAAAATAATCTGATAAGGGAAAAAATCCTAGGGTATTTTAAAAGCTAAATACTTCAGTTAGGTTTTTTATTAAGTACACCAGCTCTCCATAATTAGGCAATAAGTCAACTAGGCATTGAGTCTAAGTACAACCTTCACTGAAGTCGAATCACGATCCCTGAGCAGCTTCAAACATTTAACAGCTGCTGCTTTAGTGTAGGTTGATAATAATATTTCACACTCAATCTCCAACACTGATGTGAAAGGAAAAACAAAGTTAAAAAAATAGCAGTAATTTCAAAGCAGAATTCATTCAGCATTCTCAGTATCTTAGTATATAATATTTAGGCCGATTTGCTCAGGGGATGAGGAACAGGAGGCTTGACAGCCATGAAAAACTCAGTTATTCAGGATTTGTTTGGGCAGGGTTCCTTCACATTTCAGAGTTTCTCCTTTCTCACTTACTATGTTTGTCTTGTGTTGCCCCAAGGAGCAATTGTAATAGCAATAGTAGCTTCTTTGCATTTCTTTAATTAAGTTCTGAGAGGTGCCAGATGCTTCCATTTGCAATCTCCTTTTCTCCTACTAAAGCACAGAGGAGTTAATCATGTAGTAGTCTTTAGTTTACTCTGAACCCAGGCTGGGGCAGTGTAATTAAGTCTTGCCATTTAGTTGAAGTATAGCCTGTCATCACAGCAGGTCTCTGTTGCATTGCTTTGTGTTGTTTTTTCAATTCAACAGAGAAATATCAGATTTTATTACTCTCTGTTGTTTAAATTATTAAAGACTTGATCTGTAATCATTTCTTCTTGTCCAAGAGCTAAGTGTTATAATTTGGCCCTTAGGAAGGGCCTGGTTCAGTCATAGTGAAATGTAGGTAGTTAGGGCTTGAAAAAAAAGCAGAACAATTTTAAAGGATGATGGTTCATGTTAATTTTAATCATATTCAGAGGTTATTTAGGTGCCCAAAAGCACAAGTAGGTGCTCCCTGGCACTTTCACAAACATCTCAGGACACTTTTAAAAAGCCTGGTCGTGTATTTTCTGCAGCCTTAGGTGTCAAAACATCCTTTGACTAAGTTCATGATTCTTGCATCCTCTCTTCAAGGATATGGCCACGTTAAGCAAGGCAAATATTTTGGCAAATACCCCAGAAATAGCCAATGGGATCAGTCTTTACCTTTCCTAATGGACATTTTATCCAGTCAATGGTGCAGCTGGGATGCAGTTACTTCCCAGCTACATCTTCAGGCTGACCAGATGTGGTACTCATCACTTTGCCTTTTTCCTCACTTCATCTGGTGGTCACACATGGCAGAAGAGACCCCCAGAGCACTTTAAGTGGGTCCCCAGTTGAGGGACTGGGTATTCAGTAAACAAGGGACCTCAGTCAGGAAAATGCATCCAGCTCTACCTTCCTGTCTCACAGGATGACTGTCAGGTATTCATGGAGATCTAGTCATGAATTAACTGCAGACCCACAACTTCATTGAAAGGAAAGACTTCACAAATAAATTTTAATAACAAACATGTTTGAGGAAAACTTGCTCTGCTTGGGGATAATTAACAAAGAAGAGAGGTAAAATTAATCAAATAAATTATCCATTGTGAATTATTCACATAATTTTATGGAAAGCCTAAAATTAGTCCAAGATTAAAATCCTAATTTATTACTCCCTTCCCTGAAGCACAAGAATGTGTGAGAGCTTCCAATAACCAGGCTTAGTTAAAAAAAAAAATCAAGTTTAAACCATATCACTTAGGCCTTTCTGAATCTTTAATAACTCACTTGAATGAACCTTGTCAGATTTGTAGTTACATTAAATTAATTACAGAAAACGAAACTGGGGCCACGTAAACTCAAGTCACCACCACGCATAACCCTGACTCCTCAGACCCAGCTTGAGCCTTGCACACATGCACACACACACAGAGCTTTCTCACAGGCTGCTGTTGCCAGAAAATAAAATACTGTCTCTATTGCTTGGCTAAAAACAAAACATTAATTGTATGGGGATTCTGTCAGTCTTTCTCCTGATGTCTGTTCATCTGCCCACCCTGGGGGGCCAGAAAGTCTTCTCAGTGAAGCACTTTGAGTAAGGCCATCCCTCTTCCTTATCATGCACATACATATGCATTGATATTGCTTTGAGAAAATCATGCTACCACAATCACTTTTGGTTGCTTGGGTGCTTGGGATTTTAATTGGGAATTAGTGTGATCTTTCCCAGTTTTAACCAAAAGGCTTCTTCTGCTGGCACATATCCCCTCGGTTCTTTCTGTAGTTTAGTTTTATATGCTCAGAATCGTTTAAAACCATAATTCATTTGTCCCCATGAGATTTAACACATATGCACACACAAACCCCCCAAACAGCAGCCTACTATTCTGGCCTGTCCTTACTTGCACTTGGACAAATGACAGCACATTAAGGAAAGCTTAGGGTTTATTTTAGCCTAACAAATTTTGCATTATAAGCCCATACTTATTAAAGTACCCATTGGCTGAATATCCTTGTCCTCAAAACAAAAACAAAACAAAAAAAAGGCTTTTTTTCATGTAAACACAAAGAGATTCTCAGCGGAGGAGAGCAAGCATAATTAAATGTTGGGGATGAGGTCATAGATTCACAGTGTGGAGTGTTCAGCACCACTGCCTTATTAAGGAATTCTCCTCTCCCTTCTCTTTCTCATGCCTCGAGCCATTTGTTTCTGTTTCTATGACTCAAAGCTCCATCCTGGCTTAGTGGCAACAAAACTGTTTGTGCGACTGGGCTAGGACTGATCAAAAGCTCTTTGTCATACTTGGCCAATATGTTTCTCTCCAGGCCCACAGCAGGGCTCTCCATGTACCTGCAGCTGTGGGAGGGCAATGGGCCACCGGGATGGATAAGGAAGGGAGAGGCAGGGAGGGACCTGTGAAACTGGTGTGGTGGCACTGTAAAGATAAAGCATCGTATTAGTATCCTATCAGATTTATTCCAACTTACAGCTGAACTGAGAACAGTCTTATTGCTATGGAACACAGCAAAAAGGAGTGCAGGAAAAAAAAGGGCTCTATTCCTGTGGAAAACTGCTGGAAGCATCAGAGCTTTGTGAGTGGCAGCAAGCAGCAAATTGGTCCCATACTTCCCACATCCTGAAGTAATAAATAAATAAATACCCGGCTCTGAATTTGGACCATCCATACACTTTCCAAATATTTTTTGCCTGCTCTGAGCTTATAATGCAGTGGAGAAAATACTTATAAAAGGCTCATGGCAAGATAAAAAAAATCAAAACTCACTTCTGAGGTGGTAGCCAAAAAGAAAGGCAATAAATTACGAAAGACCAGAGCAATTGAAGTAAGCAAATTTAAGGTTCTGTTTTGAAAGCCTACTAATTCTAATAGGGCGGAGGTACATATTGATCATTCAAGCAGGCTATGCAGAAAATCAGCCTCTCATCAAGGATGATAAATTAACCTAACTTAAAAACAGAATGAAATAAAAAGGGAATTTTTAGACTTGATAGTCAGGAAAGAGCCTTTTGTCAGATTTTTTTATACTGAAGTAATATCCAAAAGAAATGGCAGAATTTACTTGAAACGTTTTTAAAAAAAATTACATTGGCAAATGCATTAGAAAAGGTACTACAGAAAACCACCCTGCAATGCCTAGGAGTGCTCCAGGTGACCTCTTGTAATAGAACTTCTCCGTTACTGTTTTGCTTCTCCCTTTCTGAGCCCGTGTATATGAGCCCATGTATATTTTGCTTTGACCCTTAAATGAGATTGCATGATACATATCAACTGTTGGAGAACAGGTATTCCTAATGTGAGGTGATCTTCAGTGTCCTTTTGTCATTATACACGGAAGAAAAAGGAACCAAATTAATTGTTTCATTTCATTTTTATTCAGTATCCTTTAATATATTTTCATGTTTTGAATTCCAATTTCTTCCAGTTCACTTTGAATCTGGTGCTGGAAAAGCCCTTTCTTGTATTTCTTAATATGCTTGAAGGATCTAAGGAAATTACAGAATTTAACAGCTTTACTTCAAAAATCCATGTAAGAGCTGCAATGACCATCATAAGCTGCATGGTCATACTGGACAAATTGTCTGAGAGTTTAGAGAATTTACTTATATTAACATCTGGAATATAAAGTAGATAAAACCCATCAGAGAGTTTGAAATGTTCCATTCATCAGTAAATCCATTATACTGTATAAAACCACATTGACCTTTTACCAGTTATGACAAAAGTTTCCATTAACAGAGGTTTAAAGAACCTCTGTTTTTTCCAAGCCTTTTAATATTTAGATGAACTCTGGAGATTGAAAAGATTTGTGTTAAACTGTGCAGTCAGCAATCTGAGTGACTCTCATACTGAAGTCAGTTACATCTGTTGGATACATATAAAGAGGGAAAAAAAGTTTTGGGGTTTTTGTTTTTTTTTTTTCCTGAAGTTTTTAACCACATACTTATTACAGGAAGTGAGCTGAGTTGCCACTGATAGAAGTGGCAGGTAGCAAGCAGGTGAGAAGTCTGGACATACACTGTTTGTAATTCTTGTTGCTTCTGAGTCTCCACAAGCATGAGTTTTGTGTTAGGAGTAACTGCAAAGGCTTGGTCTGGAGCAGATGCCAGCACACAGATGTGTATCTGTTGAATTGGCTAGTTTATGGTGGTTTTAGGCTGATGGTGAGTGTTCATGCCAGCTTTCTGCCAGGTGGGAGAGAGGAGACACACTGCCTGCTCTGGTATAAGACCTTTATACACAGTGCTAATCCATCAAAAATGTTTGACCTGTTTGAACCAGGAAGCTGTCTGTGTGCTACGTGGCGATGTCCTTTCCAATCTGGAATTAAATGGCCAAAACCTGGTTTTGTCGTATCATCAAACCACAGCCTGCACTCTGGCAGGCTTCAGCTTTGCCTTCATGCCCTTAGGCAGGTAGCTGGGATGGGCAAGTCCTGAGGGCAGAAGCAGCTGATGTCCCTAGAGAGGGGGCTCACTGCCCTAGCCATGACAACAGCCTAAGGAGACATTAGTGAATGCCAGGGGCATGAAAATAAAAGTGCAGGTTGAATGGGATACATTTCCCTGAGCAACAAGACCAGTATAAGCACCCTGTGTGACTCAGCTGCATGTGATCCCTGTGGTAGCATGCCTTCCTCTGCTGCCTTTAAAATTCTGTTCTCATTATCCAACTCTGCACCCGGGATCAGGAAGTCTTTGAACCTCAGACTACCGGAAGCCACAAGAATACTCTCAAGAAGTATCACTGCAGCATCTGTTACTCTCTCCCCACCACCTACTATTGGCTTTGGTTAGAGCCAAATACAGGGAGTTTAGTCCCACTCATTCCAGCTGTGTCTGTGTTTTGCAGCGTAGAGCCGTGTTTCAGCAAGACCAGTGGGCTCAGCCTGTCCTGGCTCTGAAAGCTGCAGCGTCCAGTCTTCCTCCAGCTGCAAGCACCTGTTTTTAACAAATCCCCTTTAATTACAGATTCTTAGCATGAGGTTCTGACTCTCCTTAGTGACCCCAAATAACCGATTTGTGCAAGGTGAGCTCTCTTTATTCCTTGGGAGATATTTTGTCTGTACGTGTATTTACAAATCAACTACAAGTTGCCCCATGTGAAACAATTATTTTGCAGAATCCACCCTTTAGCTTGCATCTCTGCATTTTTTCTTTCTTTTGGCACATTGCTTTTTTGCCTATCACTGAAGTTACATTGGGATTTATCCTTGCGTTTTCTGAAAGTATTGCTGTTGGGAAGAGGCACCATCAGAAAGTCAGCCATGTCCAGAGGGCTTTGGCGAGTGGGAAACTTCCTTCAGACAGTGATCTTGAAAGGAAAGTTGCTAAGTTGTGGGGATCTCCTTTGGTGACAGATCCTTCAGCTTGCTCTTGTGATTAGATCCTTATGAAGCTACCACACACTTGCAAATGTCAGGAAAAAATCCAAATTTCAGAAAGCCAAAAGAGAAACAGTCAGAGCAGTTTGCAGCAGCCCAGCTACATTCACAGACCCAGGCACCAGTGCACAGAGCACATGAAGCCTCAGAAAGTTCACCATAAGAAGAGCTAAAGGTTGCCATGTGAGCGTTTGCTATGGAGGGGAACAGATTTCTTCGAGGTTAGTGAAGTTGCACAGATTGCAATGGTGAATGCATCCTAAGAGATCTCACTGAGGGCTTCTGCGTCCCTGTTCTTTCCCTGAGCACTGGATCTGCTACCCCAGAGGTGCTTTCACAAATGGAGACTGCCAGGGAGCCAGAGGCAGTTCCAGTGCACCGAGTTGCTCAATGTGAAGAAGCAGTCAAAGGCTGCCAGCTGCAGTAGGAAGGAGTGTGGCTTTTTAAGAAATATGATATAAACTTTCCTTCTCTGCAGAATTAATGGAAAAATCTCTGTCTACAGAGAGATAACATCAAACCAGTGGGACTGCAGATAAGTAAGGAAGAAAAAGTAGCACCAAGACAGCCAACACACATTTTACTACTTTTGGCAGACTGGTCCCCAAGACGGAGTGGGGTCAGAGGCTGTGCTGCAAAGAACAGGGGTGGCCTCAGCATAAACTTTTTCTAAAAAATTTCTAATGCATGTTTTTGTGATCCACAAAGCAGCAAAGGTTTATGGATTTAAGTATACTAAAAAGCTCACTGAAAGAGACACCCAATCTATTTAACTAAGACTTTTTTCCAGAGGGCTTTTACAGAATGTCAGTACTATGTGTGACACTCCATTTCTTCACAAATCGCCCACGGAGCAGAGAACCTCGGGGATGTTTTACTACACTGCTGCTGAGCAGTCATATTGTGCACAGAGATATATCACCACAGCACTTGGTGTTGAAGTCCATAGGATTTTTTTCTTGTGTCCGGTAATTTTGCGTGCCAGCAGGACTGCAATAGTTTATGGTCACTGTCTAAACAGTGTGATATTTCTTCAAGCCTCTCCCTGTTCCTCAGAAAAAATACTAACAAACAAATGGGTCATGGATGAGAACTCTGGGCAAGCAGTTAGTCAGGTCTTCAAGGCAAACTGCTTTTGACCACCCTGCACCTTGGGGAGCAGATTGGACCAGTTGTTCCATCAGGATGAGGAGCCACAGCAGAGCAAGGCGGGCAGAGCAGTGGCCCCTTCCCCCAGTGCCCAGTCCCAGCTGTCCCGGTGTTGGCCCTCAGCCCCCGCAGCCAAACCGAGGGACCTGGAAAGTGAAGTGGCTTGTGCATTGCTCCCCACTTGGAAAGAAAAATTGCTTGTAGCCTGAAGGTGTGACTACAGCACAGCGCACTGAGTGGTTCTTTGTGATGGTTTTAGGTGTGTGTCTCAGTTTGAGACAAGTTTAGGGGGAAACAGCCTGGAAGGGATGTCTCTTCCACAGAAGACAGGTTTCAGCACTCCCTCCCCCACCAACATGAAAGGAATTTCTTGGATGAAAGTGAAAAAAACTATTTATTTAACAAGCAGAGTGCCAGCACAGTGCACAGGAAAAATATGACTAATGTCAGATAATAAACCTCCTCTCTGCAGAGAAAGCTGGTGGATTCAGAGTTCCCCCTGTAGCTGGCTCGGCCCCTCCCGAGGTCCAAGGCTGGGATGCGGCATCCCTGCAGCCTCCCTGCCGGCCCGCGGGGGTCTGATGATCTGGTTCTTGGATCACAGCTAGGCCGAACAGTTCCAGAAGAGGAAGAAGAAGTTATCGGAGGATTTTGGTGTGCCGGTATGGGAAAATTTCTTGCCTCAGCTAACAGGCTGGCTAAAAGCAGGAAGGTGCTCCCTCGGCTCTGCAGTGGTGAGAACATGGGGACGTGCGTGTGAGTCCTTGAACATAAACCACACTGAAGAATTCACCTGGCTTCTCTCCCCCTCTCCTGGACCCAGCTTGAAGCTGTGGGACCCATATCTGGGCAATAAGCAGACGACAGGGGAATACAGTATTATCATAAAATCACCCCAAGACAGTGTTCTACAGCTACTGCTGTTTGCTGGCCAACAATAATGACAGGAAAAGCAAACAGCAGGTAGAATTTTCTCCAAATGACAGTGGAATCCACACCCAGACACCAGAAAGCCATTTAATATTAATCCGAATGTCTGATTTCCACTGAATCCTACTGTTACACAACCTGTTAGCACTTCCACTAATTGCTTATGGAAAGAAAACTGAGCCAAGCAGACCTGCCACCAGTAATGCGTGAACTGGATGAGAAGAAAAGATGCATAAAGATGACAATAGTGGTCACACTACAGCTTGGGAATGCCACACATTGAAATCTAGCTTCACTTTCAGACTCTGTCCTTCCCGTGCTGGGGTGGACAGAATGGATAAGGTGTGCAGGGTTGGCAGGAGTGAGGCTTCTCTACAGAGAGACAGTGGTGTTCAAAGTGGGAGCCAGGCACACCCCTGTGCAGTGGCACTTGATTAACAGAGAATCAGAGAATCCCTTGGAACAGACCTTTCAGACCACTGTGTCTGTTAACCCAGCACTGCCAAGTTCACCACCAAACCGTGTCTCCAAGTGCCACGTCTACACATCTTTTAATACCTCCAGGGACGGTGATTTCACCTGGGCAGCCTGTTCCAGTGCATGACCACCCTTTCTGTGAAGAATTTTTTCCTAAAATCCAATCTAAACCTCCCCTGGCACTGTCCATACAACCAAGTCTTATCTTCGGGGTCTGCTGTTGCGTTTCCTTCTTCCTGGTGTGTATTAGTTCCTTTTAAAGAACAGAAGACCCGATCCAAACAGCTTCGGAAGTGCGAGGCCAGTGTTTCCTCTTTCCCGAGGGAGGAACAGCAAATGCCACATCTCGCACAGCGGAGAGGCAGCCGTTCCTCCCCAGGGACACACCAACGAGGAGTGGTGCTAAAATTAACGCTTTATTAGCACCTGGCACTTCCTGCTTTTAACAAAAGCTTTAGAAATCGGGTGCTTGGGGTGGTTTATTTTTTGCTTTAAGGAGCAGCAAGCGGCTGCCCGGCCCGAGGCGGGAACCGAGGCGGGAACCGGCAGCAAGAGGTTCCCCGCCCCGGGCCCCCCCTCCCCGCCCCGGGCCCCCGCTGCCAGGGGCCGCCC
>VWZT01000770.1:101368-120753 GCA_013397055.1 Pachycephala philippinensis
GGCGGCGCCCGGAGGAGCAGGTGGGTGCCCGCCGGTGAGGGGTCTGGGAGGGCGGGCCGCGGCTCCGGGGCTGCCCCGCCGTCGGGCAACAACAGAAAAGCGGAGACGCCTTGTGATTCCTCTCCCGCGGCATTCCCGGTACAGCCCACCCGCGTGAGCCGCTCCCCGGTAACGCTCCATTGCGGCGGGGCTTATGCAACCTGCGTGGGGCTGCCCACGCGTGGTGCTGGAGTATCCCGCCAGTGGGCCCGCCTGACCCTCGCTCTTCCCTCCGGGACGCTTAGTCTGGCTGGGAGAAAATGGGAGCAGATGTACAAGGGTAGTCCCGGCACGGCATCCACATGTATCTCGCTGGAAATAACCGGGGTGCTCTTGCCATCCCCGGAATTCCCCAGTAGTGCAGCTCTTGTGCTCGTTCACTTGAGTATTTTAAGCTTTTAGTCTCTTTATTACTTAGGAAACGTAACATATTGTAATTGGAGGAAAACACCAACTCTTTTTTATTTTTTTGTCTGCTCCACTATTTATATTTTTATGGCATGGAAGTGGGCTTTTTGCTTAGGGAATCAAAGAGCCGTTTCCCTATTGTTAGCTGTAAACTGCCTTTCCAGGCACTCTTTTGTTTTGCAGACAGCATCGTCCCGGTGTTTAGACAAAGGCAGTGCTCTTAATGCACATTTATTGATGTTTCATTTAAAGGAAAAAAGAACGCAACCTTTTTCATACACAATAGTAAAATGCAATTATCTGCTCTGAAATGCACTAGCAGTGATGATTGCACAGGGGCAAACAGAGCTGTGGGACCATATCCCGAAGTAATTTCCGGATGGTTTTGATTTCGTTAACCATTTTTGTTGAAAATTCTTATAAGATGCTCTGCACTTAACCGTAAGTGAGCCATGTCACAGCTGAAATTGTTTAATATTGGAAAGTGTCTGGTAGTACTTTTCTGACATTACATGTAGAAGCGGGCCGCTCTGAAAGGTTCTGGTACTTGAGAATTCACTTAGTCACATTTACGTAAGTCAGTGCATGTTCTTGCCCCTTTCGCTAGAAAAATGGGGCAGAGCAGAGCACATGCCCGAATGTAGGGTAAGGACAGATGCACCAAGAGAGGCTCAGAGTTCTCTCTGTGTCCACAAGCCCTCCTGCAGGATATCACAGGAGGCAAGTAAGGAATACTTGCTGGTTCTGGTTGCTGTCCTCCTTGGAAAGAGAGGTTAAAAAGTTGGATCAGATCATCTCATGTATTACTGTGCTCAAACTAGTTCTAATTCCTCACCAAGGATCTTTTCCTTGCAGTTTACAGCTGCTTCTTAGCGACGGGTGTGTTGTGGTTTCAGGGGATGGTGCAGGCTGAAGAACTGCCTTCCAGTGTCACCTAAACACATTTTCACATAAAACTGGTAAAGGTACTGCTTGGTTGCTACAACCACACTCGACTGACAAACTCCCTTTCCACTTTTGTCAGGCACAGATAGTGATCCTGGCCCTTTCTGACAAGTTTGGGTGTAAAAATAGGATAGCAAAGCAGACATTTTAAATAGGCCACAAGGAAGAAGGAGAAAATCCTTCCTATTTATTGGCTATGTTTCACTGTGATAGCATGGCATAGTTTTTCTGCATACTGAGGTGCAGTCAGCTGCGCAAATAATATACATAGAGGATTTAAATATTGGATAAAATAACAGTAAAAATAACAATAATTGGATAAATAAGTAGTATTACTTTATTTTTATGTGTAGGGAAGACACAAGGAGTTGGTGGTACCTACGCTTGCTGCAAACTTTGACAGAAAGTCCCAGATTCTCTTGTTTGAGAGAAGAACAAACGTGTAGCTTGATTTGGAGGGCTCCTGTGTCACCAAGCCTTGTCATAAGCTCTGTAAATTTTTTGCTCTCTTGAGTGTGTTCAGTTTTGTCTCAAAATAATCGGTTTCCCCTTTCCTTTTTAGTCTCATGGAGGAATTGTTGCTGACCTCCGCTGTTCCAGCGGGCAGGGATCCTGTTTCCAGGCTAGGTCCTTACTGGAGTCCCTCGTGGAGGCCCAGCGCTGTCGCTGTGTTTGCTGAGGGTATTTGCACTGCTAACACAGACTCTGGTCCTCAGCCCATGTTTTCCTGTTCCACGTTCTCTCCTGAACTATAAATGCGGGCACCACTTTAGTGATATGTGCGATGCAAAAGAAAGGAGTGAAAATCTGCTTTGGTGTTGGTATAAATTCTTATTTCTCTCATCTGCTGTAAAGTAAAGCTTGCAGGAGAGCAAATCCTTTGGCCTTTTTTGGGACAGACTTCTGGGTGAGGATCTGGGGCAGCAAACCTGGGTGTGATTTGGTTTTTCCCATTTCCTGCAAAATGCGCACAGTATGTGTAAGATCATATAACATAACACTAAAAGAACACCTTCCTGGCAAGCAGGACCTAAATAATAATGTGTACACCCTTTAATATTTCTATTTAAGAGAGAGTATTCTGTAGGAATTAAATCTATTTAATGCCAAACCCTCTGGCTTTAATTTTTTATTGAAGCTTGTTATTTTGTCAGCACAGGCATGCTTAATGAAATTACTGGCAGGTACATTTTTGAAAGAATAGAAGGATATGTACCTAAATGTTATACATAGCCTTTGGAATTCATTATTGCAGTAGACTGTAGAATTACCTACTTCTATGATTAGATTTGAAAGCTGAACTGGATGATAATTTGATTTATATCCTTTGTAGGTTTGCATGCAAAGGTAATTGCACCTACTTTAGTCTTCAAAGCACTGCAGGACCTGGGTAGTTTCTTCCACCTCTCCCGTATTGCAGTGCTGGGGTTCAGAAGTAGTAAGTGAAGGCACCCAAAGATTCAGCTGCTCCTGAATCCGTGGGAGTAGGTTGCTGCTTTGCCCTGCAAGGTCACATTTTTTTCCTAACTGTTGTAGTTATTAGTCAGACACATAAATTGTCCTGTATTTTCAACATCACTAGAGATAAGGACCCCAAGCCTCCTTCCTTAACCCACTTGTAAAATTAGGTTAGCCATTGTCACATTACTGCACTCTAAATCTCATCAATACCTATAAATTAAACTATTAAATAAGAATAGAAAAGCGTGTGTATTAATAAAAGTTAATGCAGAAGTCCTGCATTTGCATTGCCTGCATCCTGCACATGCCTACAGCAGGACATGAGGTGGTATTAGTGGGATGCACAGCACCCTGTCTCTCCATAGGGACTTTGAAGCCAAGCTGTGTGTCACAGTGGAGTTCCTGACACTTTGGCACTGTGGTTGCCTTCTGTGCTGAGAACTGTGGGCAGTTCTCTGTCTGGGCAGGAATGGGGTTTAGCTCCTTGTAATCTAAGTTGAAGGCAGTGACAAATCCCAGTCGCTTCAGTGAGGCCAGGATCTCCACTTCATGCTGGTTTAGGATACACTGAATCCACAGTGTAAAAGTTCAAGTGTAAAACCAAGACTTCTAGAAAATGTTGAAGTGCCGAGTTAATATGTGAAACGTGTATTTGCTAGTAGATGCATTGGCATAGATGATCACCTTTTCAGTAACCTGAGTTTGTAAGACTTTGGGATTTTTTTTATTATTTTGAACAGTGTTTTATGGCTGTAAGTGGAGTATTTTATCTTCTAATAGATGGCTTCAGATTTAGAGGTGCTGTTACAAAAGGGCTTTAGGAATTGAGAATTTTGTTGAGGAGGTATGGGTGTCTTAACTGAATTCAAGTCCTGAACTTTTTGAATAACTTTGCAATATCACTAGTATTTCTCCAGAATGGGGAGGATGAGCAGAAACAGAACTAGAGAATAATATCAACAGACCTGTGGTATCCCTTGTGTAAAATCTTCATTCGACTGTTGGGTGGATGTGTGCTGTGTTGCTCAGAATGGTATAATTTCAATCATAAGTCAGTAATGACCAAGAATGTTTTAAAGTACACTTGTATATGTGGAACTTTTAATGTCTAAGGCTGGAAACCTATTTCTAATTTATTCCACACTGAGATAATCTGAAAATTGTACGTTTCTCCTGCTCACAGTTGTTGGAATTTGTTTCCAAAAGTACTCATACCTGACAAGGAGGACTTAATCCCAAATTTGTTCAGGCTCTACAAATAATTTAACTCTGTTGCAGAGGTTCATAACTATAAAATAATAGGTGATAATAACTTTCTAAAAAGCATTACTAAGTTTTCTGGGGCTTAACAGCATTTGAAGAAAAAAACCCCAACTCTTCAAACATACCTGTAGCACCTACAATAGATAGGATAATACGCTCTGTTTGAATGATGGGAAGATTCCATTTTCTTAAAGAAAAAGGTATTCTGGAGATAGAAGGGAATAGAAATATCCTGTCTTTAAAAGGTAAAATTAACAGCTGTTGCTTTTCAGCAAGCCAGTGCATTTGATACCACGCTGAATGTACAGGGATTGCAAACCTTTCTGGTGAGTCAAGCTGACCAGTTTTAGTGGGGGACCCTGGTAAATGAAATCCAATCGAAATTAAGTGTTGCAGGCATAATGAAAAGATGGATTAGGTATTGCATTTGATCTGGTCTCTATGTAAAATGGCAGCATGGATGGGATCAAGTTACAGGGACAGTAGCAGGAGCATAAGAAAGAGTGTAAATAGCATCCTAAAGTCGGGGAGAGAGGCAGTAGATCTTGACATGGGGGCAGGCAGGTTTCCTCTCCCACGGACCCTCCTGTGCCATGTTCCTGGCTTTTACATTTTCTCGTCTGGTGCTGTATTAGTGGGGAATTTACTCCAGAAATTATGGGACATTTTTTGTACTTACCGAGATAAACCTCTGTTCTTCTTGAAGCTGTCTCTGTTCCACCCATACACAAGTTAAACTATCTGGAAAAGCCTTTTTATCTCTTTAACGCAAAACCTCTCCTGGTATTTCGGAGTTTGTTCCAGGAACTGTTGATTCTAAACTTGAGTTGCTGTAAAAGCTGACTAAAGGGAATCCAGTGCTGTTGCTTTTCCTATGTTATTGCTTGTTTCTATAGAAACATCTTGTCTCAATTTTATAAATTATTTCTAGATTCTTGCTATAAAATGAATGTTAACTCAATCTTTGGTTTGCAGTCTTTTGCTTAAACTTCCTTTAAGCATGGCACTTTTATTGGTAGCTGCTGTAAAGTACTTTTGGTATTAAGAATTTTTCTAATTTTCTTGCATTTGTTTCTTTTTCCCAGAGGAACAAGTTAAACTTAGTTTTTTCTGTCTTGTTTTTCATCTGGAATTGAGGTGTTTTTTTTTTTCCTCATTTCCAAATCTATTGATCTTTTCATACTTAAATATCAGATTAAAATTAGCCTAGAGAAATGAACCTGGTTGGTTGGTTGTTGGTGTTTTATTTTTTTTCTCCAGACAGTTGAAATGAATTTTGTTATCTTAATAGTCTGTAGCTGAATATCAAGATCTTTTTACTGCTTACATTTACAACATTAAATACTAATTGTTAGGTTTATGCTAGCAAAGGATGCAAAGGGATATCGTTCTCTTCCTGCAGTAGAGGAAGAAAATCATAAACATTTCCAATAAAATCATTTGCCCTTCTTGGGCAAATTTCACTTTCTTTTAATTAAACGTAAGATACCTTTTAAATACAAGAAAGCAGGGTGAGATCCTGATCAGATGCCAGGTGTTACTAGTAAGGAAGCTGTTTTGCATATGTGGAGGAGTAGGAGGCAGAAAGGCAGCACCCGCCCGGGTTTGTGCTGGTGCCCTGCAATGGGGTGAGGCTGTGCTTCACAGAGAGGAGGCTACGATCTGGGAACCTGCTCTTGGCTCCAGATCTCCAGAGCCTGTGCATGGCAATACACTGGGTGGTCATATGGCTGAGTACCGGCAAGACTGGGTCATTCATTCCTCCCTCCAGGACTTCCATGGCTGGCTACACAACTATCAGATATTTGTAGCTCTGTGTTGGCTGGCATGTCCCTATCTGCTCCCAGCAGAACTCGGTCTCTTACTCTGGAGGAGAGGGAACTTGTGATTTCTTCCATCCTGGTCTCTGCCATCTGCTCACGTTCTTCTGTTGTTTTTTTTTTTTTCCTTGGGAGTGGTCCTGAAGTATTTTCAGTTTTAGGTTGCATCCTCTAAAAAAGATAAGTCTAAGGCACTCTGTTTTGAACATTAATGTCTTAACTAACTGAAAAATACTCCCATGTTTTTGAAAGTAAGCGTGTTCTTGAAGTCATAGCTCACTGGCTTTTTTGACATTTAGGTGTCTGTGGGCTTCAGCTAGCAGACACACCACCTGTTCCCTGGAGTAAAAATAACCACGACTGGAGTAAAATAGATAGTGAGCAGTTAAATACTGCAGAGAAAACCTCTTACTTGGAAAAAAATGAAATGTGCAGATGGGTATGTAAATGTGATATCCCTGCATTTCCTTATTACAGGGTTTTTTTTTAACATCTCATTCAGAAGTCATCCCTGCATTTCTTTATTACAGGGGTTTTTAACATCTCATTTAGATGTCATTAAACACGTGCTTGCTATTGAACTCAAAAGGGATTTCTTTTCTGTCTAATGCGGGAATAATTCTCTTAAATATGCCATTCTTTTTCTTTCTTTTATAATTGTACATATGATGAATTGCGATCTGAGGCGTCTCAAACAATTTGGAGACACTGCTGCTTTTCTGTGTTGGAGGTGAACATTGTGTATACCTTTGTGTCCTCTCTCATCGCCTTCTTTGCCCAGCAGCACTTTTTTGACTGTAAAATCATAAGCTTTTACATGGAGAGTAGTTATTTTCCCAATTCATTGGCCTTTTCTCCTCCATTGTTGGTGTTCAACATTTGTCTAATGCCCTTTCAGGCAGCTGATGCAAGAAAAGAGGCAATTATAGACTTTTACCCAATCTGGTGCTGTTGTTGAGTGTGGGGTGGGAATTTTTCACGTTGTTTGAGCAAGAGAAGACTGTTGAAATTTCTTCAATTCATTAGTCATGACAAAATAGAAGAATGCTACTTTGTTTGCTTTTATAGATCTTGTACCTTCAGAGTAGCTGAATGGATTTTTATTTTCTTTTGTTTTACAAAACGTCCTGAATCTTCTGTGGAGCAGGTTCCTTATGTTCATCTATTCCCTCCTCCCACAGAGCAAAGGCTGTTGAACTTTATCCAATTATTTCACTCAAGTCATTATTTCACTCAAGTCGGTTACTTGCGGGGGTTTTTCCACATCACAAAAAAACCCCAAACTAAACACGCCATCTCAAGATCCTGAGGCTAAGTGTGGAAAACTCTGGACCAAGCTGCTGCTTCAGCAGATGAAATGCCTGGAAAACCATAACTATACCTGTTCTCCACACAGCCACATCAGGGGTGAGGTTACAGAACTGAAATTTGAGGTTACTTTAGAGCTTTAGAGTACAGTCCTCCAAGCAGAAAAAATAGATGTTAAATCTGTGCTCCCATGCTATTTTTGATTATCCACAGGAAAATAACTTGCCAAGTGCGTAGGGTAGTTTTGTGACCCTCTTGGATCCATTTGTGTTCTGCATCCACCAGGGGCTTGGCAGACTTACTTGGTGTGATCTGCAAATGGTCAGGTGCAGGAACTGTGTGCTCCCAGGAGTTTGAGGGGAAAAGACCTTAAACTGGCTGCATTACACATAGGAGATGCAGACAGGAATCAGTCTTAGGCCATTGTGAAAAGTTCAGTGCTAACTTTATCCTTCTCTCCTAGGGAATAGCATATGACTCACTGAAAAGACGGCTTCTTTCTGGGGGGGAGGATGTTCTGGTGGCATCTCATGTTTCACTGCCTGCTCAAAACACCCTTTGATAGGAAGGGGGTAAGCAAGAAAAAGATTGTCCTGTCAGACTGGTGTGGAGCAGCCTCTGCTCGTGACATACCACGTGTTTTCCTGAGTTTAGGAAGCAGTGAGTTTCAGTGAATGTGTGGAAGTTTGCCATAAGCAGGGGTAGTTAGTGGTCAGAAGACAGGGAATTTTGTGTGTTGTGTTGATGACAAACATAACTGGAAAAGCCACAACCGGATGTTGGTTGTGTTCAGTAGGATGAGTAGGACTTTACCTTCTTTGTTGTTTTAAATCTAGTCAAGGAAAAGATTCAGTCACATGGGGGATTTTCTTTCAGAAGTGCTTCAGGGATGTAGGAGCATCAGCTGTTCTGGAAGCAGACAGAACTTGGCACTTCCTTGTAGAGTTTCACTCCGAAAAAAGGTGATTTTATGGCATCCTGCATTGCATCTGAGAGGGCCCATCATGGCTCTCCTTGAAGCATCGAAGCCCCTAAGCCATTTGGCCATGGCAGAGGGGAAAATTGAGTTACACAGTTTCAGTGTAAAAGTTTTTCAGAGTTTGGATCTTCTGAGTTTCTGCCAGTAAACCGTGGGAGACAGCAGACAATGTCTTTGCTGATGAAAATGTGCGATTTTGAATAGGGAGGGAAATTTTATAATACTGAACATCTGAAAAGACCAGAGGAAATGGGGTGGTTGATGGTAACCTTTGGGTAGCAGTGGGTTTGTGAAGGACCTTGTTTGTGCATGCTGAGCAGTGGAGCAGATCAGCTGCTCCCCTTTCTGTTCTGTTTGATAACTCTGTTTTTAACTTCAAATAATTTAAAATAAAAAAATAGAAACCATATACGAAATTGAGTATGGAGTGCTGCATCCAGCTCTGGAGCCCCCAGCACAGGAAAGACATGGACCTCCTGGAATGAGTTCGTAGGAGGGCCATATGAAGATGCTCAAAGATGCATGAAGATGCACCTCTCCTGTTAAGACAGGCTGAGAGAGTTGGGGCTGTTCAGCCTGGAAAAGAGAAGGCTCCAGGGAGCCATTATAGCTCTTTCCAGTGCCTAAAAGGAGAGAATTGGAGAGGGACTTTTTATGGGGGCATGTAGGGATAGGACAAGGGGGAATGGTTTCAAACTGACAGAGGGTAGATTCAGACTAGGTAATCACAGTAAGTCTAAAATAAAATTATATCGATGTAAAATTAATTTAAATTACAGTAATAAGTAATTCATTACAGTAATTTGATAAGCAACATTACGTTAGGAAACAAATGCCATCAGCATTTCTAATACATTCTGGTTTAGACTTACTCACTTAGGAAAGCCTCATTCTTCTTTCTCCTTCAGGAATAATACCATATTTATGTATTTGGTAGGTGTCTTTCAGCCAGTTGAAAGAAGGGGGAAAGAGAATTCTCATCTGGGAGACAGTACTGCTGTTGCTCTCTTTTCAGGAGATATTTTGGGCCTGTATTAATCTATATCCATCCAGATCTCTGGCTGTACTCCTGTTACCCAGTCCCTCTGAATTTCTTCATCACTCCTGTTTCAAAGAGTGAGGAAAGTCAAACAACTGAGTGCAAATGAAGTGCACTTACATTTCCTGCTGAATTGTAGCAGATGAAGTCTGGGAGTGCCCCCTGCATAGCACCTGTTAATTATGTGCAGAAGAGCAGCTGGGAAGGGCTGGAAAGTATGTTTTCTCTGGGGTTAGTGCGGGTCAAGAAAGTCCCTCTGCTCCCTCTTGAGATGCAATTGATTCTTAGAAGTTAGGAAGCCTAGGCTGGGTTGTTGACTTTTAAAACTAGCAACTTTGAAACAGAAACTTCTGCTTTTACAGGAGGAAGCTCTGTTTTTGTAGAGGCAGGGGGGTGCAGCTGCTAGAAATGGGTACATTTCTCTCTCTGCATTTTGTCTGTTATGGTAGTGTCTGTCTAGCTTCAGGCTGGTTCAGCAAGATTTAGTATGAAAATAGACCTGTGAAAATAGTTCTGTAAAAATTAAAGAGTCGGCTGGGAACTGTATGTTCGCTGAAGATGGCCAATTTCTAAAATTGTTTAGAAAAATATTTTTTGGGGAAAAAAATAATAATTTGGTTCTAGGTTATGATTTGAGAGCTGTGGTACATATATGGGACTGCATGCCATTTTACTGTTGCCCTGAAAGTTAGTGAGAGAAATTCTAGCTGCAATGTTAAAGCTTATTTAATATTCCTTAGCAATCTGGAGTATTGTAACATTACTGGCATTTGCCCTAAAGATTCTGTTTTAGCTACACCTCTGAAGAAGTGTGTTTGTCCAGCATGTAAAATATTATGAAATAGTAAAGAAAAATATGCCATCAGTGTTTCATCACTGATCATCTGTTCTCAGCTTCTTTGCTGAGTTGCCTGAAGCAAGATATACTTAGCCTGAATTAACTGAAGCAGACTTTGAAGTCTTGGTAATTTCCATGATCATTTTGAAAGGTTTTGTAAGCTATTGAAAAATATTTGGAAAAATAACTTGACACTTGTTCTGCAATTAAACATACACTTGTCAGTCTCTTTGCCTGGCAGCTCCCTGTGTGTAATTGCTTTAGAATCTATGAATCTACCCTTGTTTGAGAAGGTGAGGGAGGGGTAATAAAAACATCAGAAAGACCTGGACAGCCTGAGTGAGGTGGAATTTACTCTGTACCTTGCTTAAGAGGCAGTGTGCAACTTCTTGCTGTTAGCTTATCAGAGCAAATGGGGCTGCAAGCGAAATTGTGTGTCCTACAGCTGCCTCACACCGGGAAAGACGCTGTTGGCATGGACACGTGTGGTTAATCCTGCTTAACCCAGTGGGAGCTGCAGAGGAGCTTGCAGACCTGTGCCTGCTGGTGGCCTCCTGGCCAGTGCTGCACTTGCTCTGTGTGAAGGCTTCCAGGACCTTGCTGAGTACCACTAACAAGTGATGTGTTTGTTTCCCCCTCCTAGTTGCACTGGCCATGGCTAGAAAATGCAGTGATTTCTGAATTGTTCGCTCAGAAGTGGTTTCTGCACCGCTTGACGTGAGCTGCACTCTGATCCCCTCCACCATCATCCGTCACTTGCTCCCTCTGGTCTCTGCATGCAGGAAGCAAATAAATGTATTTTCCCTTCCCAGCACATCCTTTCCCTTTTCCCCTAGCAGCTGTGGTCAGTATACCACTTAGGCTAAGAGTCTGTTTGTCTCCGTGTGCTCTTTGGGAATGGAGGGATGAGAGTTTCATTGTGTTCCCAGCCCTGCTGAGTTTGCAGGGGCTCGCAAGAGACTCTTCCTTTCTGGAAGAGACTGATCTTGAAGCACTGGAATTATTGATGAGTCAATGTTTCTTTGAATTAAATAAAGCGCAGTTAAAGCCAAAATGCTGAAAGAAATCCAGTAAGGGGGAGAAAACGACCCGGGCCTGCGAAGTGGTCTGAAAAGAGATGAGGGGGTGTCTGTCTGTACATAACATCCAGTACTGCAGTTCTCCACTCTCAGGCTCTTCTGTAGAACCACAGAAAGAGTGAACAGAATATTAGTCATGAATCAGTTACGAACACATTACTATTTAGGCTTCCTGCACCTGTCCCTTTCTGGGATTCAGTACTGAAGCTTAAGCCAGACTTTATGAATAAGTAAATTCAAAAAAAATTCTGGATACTTTCAGCTGAGGGACTGTTGGGGTTTTGCTGGTTTTTTTTTTTTTTTTTTTTTCAGCAGCAGCTGTAGAGCTTTACCCAGAGCATTTAGCCAGCAGGTTCTGCATGGTGACCTAAAGTCTGGCCTAGAAAAAAAATACTGGTTTCCTATGGTCTTTGCTGGGTGTTTTTCTGTGAGAATGGGAATTCACTTTATTGTTTGCTGTCTAATGGAGGGTCTGGCACTGGTGTGAAAGGGAATTTCTGTTTTTCTACCAAGACCATGCCATGTAACAAGGGATGCAGAATAGCTTTCATCCTTGAAGATGGAACATGTTTGCTTTGAATCTGGGAGTAGACTAATTGCACATAGAGCTTGTGGGCAATTTGTAGGACCTATTGATCAGTTGACTGAATTATTTATGAGTACCTGCTGCATGTGTTTTCACTGCTGCCTAATGGAAGCATTAGAAGACTCATGTTAATCATCTTGAAAGCATGTTCGCCCTGTCATACCCAAACACAAGGTTTTGTGCAAAGAATCTCTGCACGCTGGGGAAGAGAGATGGGGTCTCAAGCTCTAACCTAGTTACAGTTTACATGTTGAAACATTCATGGTTTCTGCAGTGATACTTACCTGTGGCATCTTCATTTAAAGATGGACCTCTGCCTTCCTGTGCGTTTGCGCTGCGATTTTTTATTTCACAAAAAGTCCAGAACTTGTTTCCCCTTCCCTTTACTCTTTTATGCCACCACTTTGCATCTGTGCAGTCCTTGGGTCTGTCTTCCTTTGCCTGACTTGCATGGCTTCCTACACCAACATCAGAATAGATGTTTGTCTCTTTCCTGGTCAGACTCAGTGCCGTTCTGTCAGCAGTGATTAGTAGCCCTTCAGTTCCCTGGGCTTCAGTGCAAAATACTTCATTTAATAGTTTGGTATCATTCTTGTGGTTCTGAAGATATTCTGGAAATAATTCAGCCAAATCCCCTCCCCGAAATTAGAGGTATCTCATTCCACTGTGGTTGCCCTGACAACCACAGGCAGGTTGCTTGGACAGGTAAGATGTATGACCTGCAGGAGAGCCTTACACCCCCTCTAGAGTGGCATCTGGAGGGGAGGCAGGCTGTCATATATTTGTAGCACCACTTCAGATGTCCCAGGTTTGGACAAATGACATCCTTAACATTATACCAAGGTCACAAGCTATGTAGCATTTTCAATGTCTTGATTTAAGGAGTAGATTTATTGCCTGTGTATCTTAGTTTTATGCATTCAAATAGAAACAGATGAGAGACTTGTTCAGAATCACAGTAATAAAATTTCACAACATATTTCCTCTTTTTGTCTTCGTCTGCAGGTCCAGCAAGAGCTAAGGAGCCACACCACAGAACCTGTGATAGATGACTATAAAAAGATGGGGACTCTCTTTGGCGAACTAAACAAAAGCCTTATCAGAATAGGCTTCACAAGGATGTACTTTGGAGAACGGATAGTAGAACCCGTAATAATTATCTTCTTCTGGGTTATGCTCTGGTTTCTTGGTCTACAAGCTCTTGGACTGGTGGCTGTTCTGTGCCTTGTCATTATTTATGTACAACAGTAATATTTTATAGATACTATTTGGATTGTGTATTTCAGCACTGTCACTATGTCAGTGGATTTGTGTGTTTAAGTAAATGGGTGGTATATCAAAAGCTGCAGTGCTTCAAATGGCTGAACTTCCGATGAGGGGGACTAAAATTACACATTTTACACCAAATCAGCAGTGCCCTACTACATCTTTTGGGGGAAAAAAAAGGAGATGTTTGTAATATAATGGTGTGAAATGTACTGTTTTGTGCGCTCTTGGGGCCTTAGCCGAAGGATTGACTTTTCATTTTCCCCTCCCCTCTCCCCGTGTTCTTGCTTTGTATAGTGAAAATTTCATGTCTGGTTCTAAGAGGACACTTGATGTGAGTGTTCTGTTTCACTGCTGGTGGGGCTCATGTGCTGTTTGTTCCCTGAATCTGCATAATTTGTTAGTGTTTTGCTGAAAAGCTAAATCTGCACAGGGAGATTTGGTAACAAACCTGCAATGACAAACATTCATAAGATGAATACAATTTCCAGACACAAAAGCAACTTTGGTTAGTGTAGTTTATAGTAAGCTCTTCCCCAGGAAACAAGCTACACCAGCAAAATGCTCTTATCCTAATGTTAGTGACTTCACACAAGACTTCAGCTGTTGTTTAGGAGAAATTGCAGTCCTACATTGGCCAAGTGGTCTAATGTAGCTCTGCTTTGTTTTTTGGAAATGTACTCAGCTCCTGCTGCTATTTTTCTTTCTTTGTTTTTTGTACTTGCTCTTTCCCCCAGCCCTCCTTCTTAAGATAAATATTTGGATAATTCATGGAGTTTGTAGGTAGTTCCAGCTGCAGTGTTGGAGAGCTGCCATTCCAGACGGCAGTGCTAGAATGTTGTCTGCTTCCTCTGGGTGGTGTGAGAAGTGGCTGAACAACCAGATACCAGAGCAGATCTCTCAATGCTTCCCGCCTTTGCTGCGCACGAGCTAAAGCTTTGTACACCTCAGCAAGCTGGACCTGTTTCCTCGTGCAAGGCAAGAATGGAGTTGAAACCAGGTATTGATTTTATTTAGTAGTCTTAACTGGTTCCTTTCCATGCTAGGCAACAAAAATTCCTACCTGTAGGTATATATCATGGGCCACACAACCTAGAGAACAGGTTATATACATTCAAGAGTGGGTGCAAAATTCACTCAGCTCCCCAGTAGCCACCCCAAGGGTGTGCTGGATATTTCCAAGATCTCTTCTTCTCACGAAGGGAAACAGAAAAATGGGACAGATTCTTTACTACTTCTACTTTACTACTACTACTAAATAGGCTACCAATTTAATATTTGCTGTACATTACTTTTAGTAGGAAACTGAATTGCAAAATTGGCTTCATCTATGGTAGAGTGAAATTACATATTTGCTTAAAGAAATGTAATAGGAGATGTGAAATTTACAGAAAATTACTTAACCTTTTGCAGTGACTTTTTTCCTAAATGTTTTTACAACAATAAGTTAGTTGAAAATGCTGTCTTATTCAAAGACTTTTGAAGTTAAGGGATGTTTCTCTATAGTCCCAGTCCTGCAACTGGATTCTCAAGGCCAGCTTTATGCATGGATTGTGTTGTCTGCTAGGCTCTGTTTCCAGGACTCCTGGCCCCTGTCCTTATGGACTTTCCTGTGAAGGAAATAATTGTTATTTAGGGCAGTGAACATGAAGGCCCAGCTCCTCTAAAGTCTTTGTACTGAAATGCCGTCTGTAGACATGTCCCTGTGCTTTTCTAATGAACAAGTAGATTCCTACTGAGGAGGCAGGTCACCTCTCTGGATCTTCAGATGCCCTGACTGTGGATTCAAGAGGTTCTGCTGAATGAGCAGGACTGCAGGGCACTGGGACTGAGACACGGAAACATTGGACAGCAAAAGGTGTTTCTGGATACGGGGGGTTTCGTTGTTCACAGCTTGAAGTCCCGAAACAAACAGCAAGTACAGGCTGAACTCAGGAGCTTTGTACTCAAAAGTGCCTAAAAGCGCCTAGGGGTAAGCTTTGGGTTTGTTTCAATTCCCCTAGAAGGAGAACATCTGTTTACATCTTAGCATATTTGTATAGATAAAATGATGGGGTTATGTGTATTCTTCTCCTGTATAAGGGCTGTATTACAAAAGCATCCTGTTGTTAAAAGTAAAAAAAAATTCCTTTCTTTCTTCCCACAGTCCAGTTACTGTACAAAGGATCTCATCTAATTCCTTTCATCACACATGAAAAAGTGTGTCTGTGATATCCATGTTGCAGTAGTTCTCTTGTGTAAAGACACTGTCCTGTGAGATGGCATGTGGTATTTCCCTGAAGTGGTGATTTTGCTCGGTACATAAGGAGGGGGAACAGTGGATCACGGGTGTGACCAACAACTTCAGTGATGACATTGTTTATGTGCATGTGATCTTCCAGAAGGAGCAGAACTATGACTGTTGCACTCATGAATTCAGTTCAGTTGTTTGTTCAATGTTCATGTTTGTGTACACATTACTATGGGGAAAGGTAGATTTGGGGCTGAGATTGTGTTTAGTGAATGTCTTAGGTGGTTTCTCTTAAGGGTAACTTTCCATGTCTTGTCCTTTATAGAAGTTTCAAATTTTTAAAAACCTGAAAAAATAGTGCTAGTGGTGTTAGGTTGGCTGAAAATGGAAAAAGAAAAGTAATGTATTGCATGGACGATCCCCCTCCCCCGTTTGGTTTCATACATTCCCTTGTATATAAGAACTTGTACTGAAGCGTCTGTCCTAATTTTGTGCTATTACTGTACTATCTCCCTCTCAATGGCAGGGAAGGCAGCAGGAGCTAAGGAAAAAGGGGAGCTGGGATAGAATCAGACATAAAGAGTGGAAAGTAGAATGCGGTGAAATGATGCGTATATGCGTCCAAAGAAATCTGATCATAAATGTGTGCCAAAAGTGAGGGGGAAGTGGGTGAACAGTCCTTGCTTGTGTTCTTCATTCCATCCAGACAAAGTTGCAAGGGAGAGGAAGCACCGAGTGTTCCAAGGATGTCCCTAGCTAAAAAAGCAGAAGGGTAATTTTTAAAAAGAGAAAAAAAAAAGACAATTTCACTGTTGCCTATATAGTAAAAATTGATAATATTATTTATGTTTGTTAGATATTACTGTTGTTATTGATAGAACTGAAAGCACCTTTATGCATCTGTGTGTAGGACTGTATGAAAGAATGATGTCCCTTAAATCTGTGTTAAACAGCAAATGATATAATTCATGTTGGTCAGTGTGACATTGCAAGCATTTTACATAACCTCCATTTTTTAAGGGATGAACTCTTCAGTACTGTTTCACACCTGCCAAATGCATAAATGCTTGAAATAGTGTGTACAGAGAAGCTCTGCCAGAGGATCTTGGGAGAACTCTGTTTGCACTGAAACATCATCACGTCAAAACTGTCTGTATAAAAAGGAAAAACCATATTTCTTAAAAACTCTGTATTGAATGAATCCTACGGAAAGCACTTTGTTACTCTTTCTAATAAAAAGTATTGCCATCAATGAGATCTGTGAATTCTTTGTGGTGCTTTGTTCAAAGTTACTTGGATCCTTTCAAAATACTGTGGTAGGCCCAGATGAAATGGGGCAGTGTTCAGATATCCACTGAAATCAGTTAACTTGCAGCTGGTGGAGAAAAAACTGCAGTACAAGACCTGAATAAACTGCATCAGGTCTCTATGGTTGTATGCAGCAAGTTACTCTAAAAGAAGAGAAAATAAATAGTAGAGCTAGATGTTAACAAATAATGGCAACGTTATGGTGTAAAGTAGCTTTTATTTCACAGCATATCTATTTTGCATCCGAGCAGCCTCTGAAGAACCAGATGTAGTCAGGGGTGTGAAAAATCCTTTGAAGTGACAATTGCTGTGCCACAGAAAGGTTTGGGTGTTTTCAGTTGTTTTTTTTTTTTTTAGGTACACATAGAACATTATGTGGTTCAAAACAAATGTACTTCAAACTGTTGTTTTGGTTTGCTTCTGCAGGTCAGAAAGGTGTTCATTCTGCCACATCAAGCAGACACTCAAATGTATCTGTTGCTCAGGATGCCCAGTGAGTTAAGCAGTTTATGTTTTTTTAAAGTAACAAAGTTGAATTTTGGTCCTTTAAACTCCTGTTGGTGAATGTGCACAACAGAAATAAGGCTCATTCCTGAATAAATTCATACCTTCAAGTTTTATTTCAGTTAAAGTGTTTTTGTCAGGCCTTTTATAGGGTGCATGCAAATTCAAAACAACCTGGCTTTGACTGATTCTTTCCATCCTGTGCTTTACTCTAGGTTTTGGGAACTTCTTAGCCTCTCCCATCTGCCAGAACTGAAAGCTTTACCTGCTTTGTCCATTCCTCCTTTCACTTTGGCGTTACCTCTCTAGCGGCATTCACTTTGAACAGTCTTTCTCTGTGCCAAGCTTTTTCATCATTCAGTCTTCTTTAAAGCTACCTAGACAGAAAATCTATTTTCAGACTGGTGTTTTGTTTGTTTTACTGTGTGCCTGCTTAACACCAGAGGGGAGGAAATTAGAGAATTTTTAAAAATATGCTTATGCTGGTCAGTCACTTCTTTTTTACAGTGCTTAATCTGCTGGTTTAGATGATGGTTACCAAATGTGATTTGCAGTCACCAAAGAGAGCATTGCAAATGTGTAGGATAGGGATCTGTTGGGAGGTTGGCACCAGGATTTTGAGAATAGATGGGTCAAGCAGCACGTAGCTTAGGGTTGTTTCAAGCTTAAACAGACAGGTGGACTTGCAAGTTCCCTTAAATTCTGCCAATGCCTTGGTTGCTTCTGAGAATGTCTCCAAATGCATATAAAACCATCAGTATTCCTTCTACACTCACTCTGAAGGGAACTGAGCTTTCATCAGCTCTGTTTTACACAGAGGAACCAATAGGGATGAGAATGGAAAAGGGGAACTGGACTAACAATAGTCAGTTTTAACATGCATGAAAGCTTCTGGTCTTTTCAAATTCTAGTCTTGTACTATCCAGATAATATTTGTGTCTTGTGTGCAGTTGTCACAAGTCTTTATCTCCCCCCCAGCCTATATATGTATTTTCTGATTAGTATGGAAGTGAAGCTGCTGTGATAATATATATGCTTTTTCCCAAATTATCGAGAATGACACATCCCCCTTTACCCCTCAAGTGTCAGGAGGGGTGTGACTGGATAAAGCCCTTCTGGTGACAGGAGCTGCCCTTGCAAGAGCCTCAGGGGAACCATCTCCTTCCCAGGGTACAGCAGGCTCCCAGTACTGTTGAAATACCTGGACTCCAAGTGGCATGGAAGGGGAAGGACTGTTACACCACAGTCCAAGGGATTTGATCAGGCAGCATTTGAGACAGAGCTGTTACAGAGTGCAGTGCCTAGATTTTATGTTCATTTAATGAAATTTAATTAAGCCCCATTCTTTCTTGGCTTGTCCTGGTGCATCACCTTGTGTTTGGAATGAACGTTGCTTGTGGCAGATTGTTCTGTTTCTGGAACCCCTGTGTGTGTGTCTGGGCATCTTTCACTTCTACCATTTACTCTTAATGCATTTTAAAACATTACAAGGGAAAAGGGCTCATCTTCCAGTCCTCATTTGGCTGAGGGTTTAATTAATATATGTGAGAAGGGAGCGAAATTAGTCTCTGGCACACTGCTGAGGGCTTCCTTTCAGAGGAAAAAATGCTAACTGATGTGTGGGTGATGAATGTACAAGATACATGGATTTGCATACTGTCCAGAATGGGTGGTGGAAAGTGACCATTCTTCTGTCCTAGTTCACAAATTAATTGTCTGGTTTTTACTGTAGCAATCTTCCTCAAGCTAGCTGGAACATACTTCCTAGGTGCAAGAAGTCCATAGCAAGGAGATGAATTATTAATTAAGGAAAACTCTTTGTCAGCCAAAATCCTGTTCCGTAACAGGAAGTCTCTTCTTGACTTGAATAAAATTTGAGTCAGTGCTGTGTCTTATTAAATCTTTATGTCGAATATTTTGCCTGTTTATTGTTTTAAACCATTGTTTCACTCATGTCCTTTCTAAAAGTTGGTAATATCAGTCCAAAATTCTTGAAAGCCACTGTGTCAATAGCTGTTACAGGTGGGGCTGAAGGTAACCTGTGAATGTGGAATGGAAGGTCACAGGGAGAGACTGATGTGTCTTTAATGGTACCTGGCTGGTGTTACAAAGCCTTCAAGCATGTTTTTGGCATTTCCTTTTGTGGTGGTTTGAAGAGACTGAGTTGATGAACAGGGTTTTAGACCAATCGCTTCTCACGATTTTGCATATAAAAAGGCACTGAGGAGGGGAAGTCACTCTCTTCTTTTCTGGTCCTTGAGCCAGGAGAGGTGGCGGGCCCGGGCCCCGCTGGGCCCCGCTGGGCTGGGCCG
>VWZT01000770.1:121334-143873 GCA_013397055.1 Pachycephala philippinensis
CAGTTTGAAACACCACACTGGAGCAGAAGAAAAACCTCTTTTTTCTTTCAAATATGGAAAAGACTTAAGAGCTGCAATTCTGACCTGAAATCATGTGTGTTATCCTTTGTGCGAGTTGAGAAATAAGTGGGGAGGGGTGCTGGAGGGAAAGGGAGAGTTTATTGTAATCTTTATCATTCTTTTATTACCTTTAATCCTGTTAGTAATAAACTTCTTTGTATTCTTTAAAGTTTTGAGCCTGCTTTGCCCTGCTTCTAATTCTTATCTCACAAAAAGTAAAAGATGCAAACTAAACCACCACACCTTTGCTGTAACTTTCTGTATTTATGCATCTTGTTAGGTGCTGAATGAGAGCTCCCATTAGCCAAGTACTTGATTTCCTCAGGCGTTTCTCTGCGCTCGTTCTGTGCTGCTGAACAGACTCTGCCCATCTCCACACAGCTGGACACCCACATAACTGTCCTTTGCTTCCTGAGAGGAGTGCAAATACTGTCTGGCATCCCACAGTCATGCCCTCATCCTAATAAGATTAGGAAAAGTGTGATGATGCAGTTTTGCTGAGGGAACAAACATTTCTATGCCTCTCTGAATCTTCCTGTTGCAGAAAGGGAGAAAAAACAGTCTTGAGTCTACTGTTGATGCTTTGTAGATAAGAGGACTAAAGGCATGAGTTTGAATAATGTTGTTTTTTTTTCATTTTGCTTCCTAGTTTCTTCATTCCATTTGTGATTAGAGAGATAAGACAGTATTTGGCTGAGCTCTGTTAGCAATAGAGTTTAACTTGGCTCTTAGTTAACAAATTCTTACACCAGGTACTATTTAACACCTTAAGTTGTTGTTTTACCTTTCCTTCAGAATATTTATTTTTTCTGGTCCTAATGAATTAGCTTTGCTTTTTTGTTTTTTTTGAAAAAAAGAAAGAAAACCAAACGTGCTTTGAGGGGCCTCTATTGCTGGCATTGGATATACCTCAGTGCTGGTGGGACTGTTGGACAATTTCATGTTTTGACACTCATTGCTAAGACCTGCGTGTCTTACCTGGCTTGAAATTAATCAAATCTACCTGTACACTGGTGGCTTTGCTCCAGTTTCCCAAGAGACTAGGCCATGAGTTGTAATGACAGCATTTTGCAAAGAACTTTAGAAACTGAGCTAAAGATACTATAAAAAGAATTGAGATCTTAATGAGTAACTGTTCTGCCATTAATGCTCTGTTCTTCCTTTGTTACTAAAAAAAACCAAACATTCAGTGCGTTCAAATGTCCTCCACTGAAGTTCTGAGATGTAGCACAGATCCTTTTTGATGTTACCCTTCTCCCACCTTTTCTGAAAGCTTCTTGATTGCCACCTTTCTTTTTCCCCTCCAAATTCCTGTGTAATACAGACACTAGAGGAGGAAAAAAAAAAAAAATTTGCTATTCCCACATAGAAGGCACTTACTTCCTGTGTAGAAGTAGTGCAGGCTGATTTTTCCTCCCTAAAGTGCTTCAGAATTCTTCTGGGGAAACTCAGAATCTATTTAATTCAGAATCAACTCTGCTCCTGTATCATATGTGTTGTTTCTTTTTACTTGTTTTGATGAGTAGCGTTTAAAAGCAGGTTTGTGACTGAGCTTACTGGGGCCTGCTGCTGAAAACTCCCTTTAAACCTTCACAGTGATTTTGCAGAGAGGGGCTTCTGGATGAATTCTTAAAGAATAAGAGGACAAGAGCAGTTAGAGCAAGACGAAGAGTTGTGCCAGGGTGTGGGAGATGCACCTTCCATTCCAACTTGAATTCGGCCCTGGGGACTTTTTCAGAAAGCTGAAGGCTGCAAAAATCACTGTGAAGATTCAAAGGGAGTTTTCAACCTTCAGTAACCTTCCCTGTAACACAAAGTCATGAAGAAGTGTGCCAGAAATCAGATGTTCAGCTGTCATGGGATCTGGTAAGATGCAAAGGGGTTTTTTGAGTTTCCCATAAAACATCGAAGTAGTTGAATCTTTCATTCCCTTAACTTTTAGTGCTGTCAATGATTTATTTCCTATGTGCGTGGCGTTTGGGTTTTTTCCATGTTTGTAGTCAATGAATGTCAGAGTTAATTTTTATCTTCTGAGCTCTAACATTCTCCATCTTGACATTTTTGCACTGTGTTTTTATTTAATACATTGTCATTCATAACGAGCTGAAAGCTTGTTAAATGCTGCTGGTGGCAGGGGATTTCTGGCCCTGCCCAGAACAATGTCCTGTGTCAGCCTGGGGCCCCAGGTGTGTTTCCAGCAAGGCTCATGCCATGGTGGGGGTGAAGCAAACCTGCATCCTGGCTTTTCGGCACCCCAGGAATAAATCCATCAGGACTGTTTCACGACAGCACTGAAGGATAACGTGTTTTGTGACAGAAGTCACCTGCATCTCCAGTGTCCTTCAACAGGGCAGGCACGTGCTGCCCCTCCTTGCATGGGCAAGGATAATTCTGGCTCTCTCTGCAATTGTGAAGCATTTGCGTAGATTTCTGACTGATTGTTTAGGTGGAATTCTTTGCCAAGTGCATAGTTGCATGAACTAAAATAGAACAGGCTCTGAACTTTAAAAACAAACTTAGGCGTAGGTTTCTGATTTTTCTCCTTTGGGGCTTTTTATAAGGAATACGTAGAATAGTTTATTTCTCAAATAAAGAAGTGATATTTGAACTATTCTTTTGCAAAACAAAAAGACGGAGAGTCTTTAAATAACCCTTTCCATTTCACCTCCCAGGACATCCTGGGGTTTCCATATGTCCTAGCAGTTGCCTGAAGAGCTGTGCCACAGCCTGTTTCCTGGTGGTGGCTGGGTTTCAGCAGATAACCACGTGATGGCAGCTGAATGTGTGTGGGTGTCCTCTGTGTGTTGCTGAATCAACATTGTTTACTTGCTGAACTCAAAAGCACTTTATCTTGAGGAGGAGAAATGGAGTTTACTGCATGAAAAATGTATACAGGCACAAGGGTCCATGCCATCATTACTGTAAAAAAGCACTGAAGCATTCCACGGAAAAATTTCACAGTTAATAGTGCCTTACATTGGGATGATTATCTTTGTTCATCTCTTCCTGCTTCAATGACTTTACTAACAGCAGAAATTTGCAAAACCATTCTAGCATTGCAGTTCACAGATATGTAATATCTGTTACTTTCCTGGCTGGACAATGAACTGTCACAGTAAAAAAAAAAATGATTAAAAATTGGATTTGTTTCCTTCAGGAATATCCTCTTCATATTCTGCTGCTAATAATATACACATGAATGAAAACTACTGTATTATTTAGAATGTTGATGCTACAAAACCCAGTTTGAAACGTCTTCACATACTGCACACGGCATCTTGATTTATGTTGAATCTCACGTCTTGAAATGTAGGCCTTTCATCTTAAGCATCTGCACAGGGGCCTTCTCCTTCCTTGAGCTGTGCCTGGCAGTTCCCTGGCTCCTGTTCTGGTCCCCAGCCCCACGCTGAGTTTGGGGTTCTGCACTTCTCTCCATCAAGTCACATCATAGGCTGGTCTTGAAAAGTTTCTCTCAGACAAGAAACTAAAGCTCACATGAAGTTGGGAAGGAAGTATCAAATTCCTTTAAGGATCACAAGGAGGGGTGTTCAGCACTGAAAGGCATCAACATCAGAAAGCCAGTAGGTATTTAGGTGCCAGTTTACAACAGAATCAGCTGTAGACGACTGCCTAGGACTGGACTGACTACTGCGTTTCAGACAGCCTGAAGAGCTGTTGGTTGTTTAATTAAATTGAGCTTTTATTTGGTTTGTATTTGGTCACTCAAGAGATCTCCAGCTCTTCCCAGCAACGTACAGCTTGGACATGTGTGAGCCAAACTGCAAATGTGTCCTGGTGCTGAGAGACTCTTTTGCAGCAGTCTTTTATAGTGCCCTCTCTGCATCAGTTCAATCACTATTTTATCCAAAAATTAACTGCTGCAAAGCTTTTTTTGAATACTTTTGGAATCTCAACATGCTAAAGCATGTTTCTGCTTTAGCATGTTATTTCTGTTCCTCAGTGGGGCTTCCTGCTTGTTTGTGGTTAAGAGCAAAGCAGGAACGACGCTCTGCAGTAGCATTATCTTGTGCAGAGAGGGAAAAAATAATATAAATTATTTATGTGCCTCATGGCTTACTTTTGAGCTGATCTTCAGCAAGCTCAGCTTTTTTTAAGCCTTTGATACTTTCATAGGTGAGCCATCTCCTTTAAAAAAATAAATAAAAATAGCTTTAAGCCTTTTCCTATATTTGGATTTTCCAGGAAGTTTAGCACATTTGTAGCTTTGCTTGCATTTCCTATTTTTCCTTTTGAACAGTGAAATTATTGAATGGAGCACCTGAAGCCCAGACTCCTTAGAGTTAGCAGGAAACTGCTACACTTATCTAAAATTGCTTTCTTGAGGCTACCTATTTCCATACCAGAAAACTTAACCTTTTGCACAAAACTACATAAAATAAAATGTGAATTTATTTCTTAGAGCCATATACTTTTAGTAACTGATTTCAGAGGCAGAACAACTGCAGCAGACCCAGCCAACCTGTAAATCAGTAAGGTATTTATAAAGTACAGGAAGAAAAGTGTAATAAAACTTCAACTGAGACAAGGGAAACGAAGAAAAGCTGTCAAACTGGAAGAAGTTTTACAGGAGAACTCTTGCCAGTGGGGTCTGTACACCTACCTAGTTTATATTTGTAGTAGTGATGGCAGCACAAGAATTAGGGACACAATAAACTTACAGAAGCAGTAGGAAGAATTATGCAAAATGCCTCAACATTAAGGCCTGGAGTTATAAAAATAAGGGAGAAGTAAATTTCATAGTGTGATGTGTGAGAACATATAGTTCTGAATTCATGCAAAGGCACTCCAAGAGTTCATCTTTTGAAAGTGGAATAGCTGGAGCTTTAGCTGCACACTGGATGAACAGGAGCCAAAAATAAGATGTGGCTGTCAAAAAAAAAATAATCCTAGGGTGTTTTGGACATTATATTTCTACTAGACATGGAACAGGTCATAGCATTGCACTGGTTTTTTTTTTAATTTTTTTTAATATAATGTGGTACAGAAATTTTCAAACATTTTCGTGAAAATCTTAATGGAAGCTGGCTTGTTTGTAAATGCAAAATGAAGTCATGGGACAAAGCATAAGTGAAAGGGTGATGCTGGCTGCAGGGTAATTAGGTAAAAAATGTTAATAACTTTAGTCCACATATTAGACAAAACCCTCATTTGAGTAAGACTCTGAAGGATTTACATCAGTGACAACAAGAACTGGAAAGAGCTTTCAGGATAAAGCTTGGTGGTTTCCAGAAGAGATGCTATGGGATGGTTGTCTGCAAGAGTGGAAGGCCAGACTCTGGCTCTGAAACAAATTTCTTCCAGTTCTCTGATACAACTACAACTAAAAGCTGAGCTATTTCACTCACTCTTTTCCAGAGACATCAGTGCAAGGGACCACTTTGAAGTCCTCTGCAGAGATTGCCATTTCTCATTTCCTGTTTTGATTGTGAGCATGCTGCAGTGCTGTGTAGGACTCACAGAGATGATCTAACCTTGTCTTTGCTCCCGCTGTGTCTGGTTTAACTGAAAGATTCACATCCAAGATAACACAGAGTTTATATTTGCTTCATGTTGCTCTCTGTTTTCAAGTATCTGATTTTTCCAGGTTGGAGGCAGAAGTGATATTATTTCCTATTGAACAACCCAGCTGATATGGTCTGTGTTAGACCATTGCAGTGGAAGAAAGAAAGGAGTTAACTGATTAGGTTCTTCAGTTATTGCCAAATTCTGCTCGCTTGTTTGGTTTGCTCAATAAACTGTACATTGTAGCAATGTGCCCCCAGCACCCCGGGTTGGACACTCAATTACTTGTGACCACAAAAACTGATAATCTCGTGGCCGGCGATGTGAGCAACACTTCCCTTTCCAGTTTAACAGAAATTGCTCAATGGTTACACCACTTCCTGCCCTTCCTTCATGTGCAGTTCAGCAGCACACGGATGCCTGGGCAGGCACAGCCTCCCACAGGAGCCGTGGCACGAGGGAAACTTTTTCAGCTCTGGCTCACGACTCTGAGCTAACCAAGCCAGCAGGAAAACCACAACTGCCAGCACCTCGGGGATTACTGCAGGGCTTCTGCAGTTGGACAGGATGACTCAAACACAGCCACTAAAGCCCTAATCCACAAGGCAGCTGTCACAGGTGGCATTGCTTTATGTATTCCTTCATCCAGTGAGCCAAAAAATACAGGCTTACAGAAACACGGAGCCTGAATTCAGCTTTAAAGAAGGGGTAGCCCAAAGATTACAACTCTGGTTAAATTCTTCATAAAACTTGGGTTAATTTCTCCTTTCCTCTGTTGAAGGTGACTATTTCCGCTTTTGTAAAGGCGAAAGGAAGAGGGGCATAAATAAAACAGGTCATTTAAGGGAACATCAAAGCTAAGTGGGATGACACTGCGAGACCAGCAAGTTTATGCTGCTTCAACCTGCACATGATAGTTTTCCCTTACTATGATGCACTCTTCAGAGTGCAGAGTTCCCTGGAAAACATACCACAGTAGTGCAGACCTGTAATCCAAGCCTGTTTGGTAGGTGTGGTTAAAACACATATGCTCTCTTTAAAAACATGTACATACCTTCTTTGTGGCTGAAGAAAACACACAGAAAAGATGTAATTTAAGAAATTTACATCCCAGTAACTTACCTGATACATTATCAGATGTCAATGAAGGATCAGTGATCTCCCATGGGGCAGACTTTACTACCACAAAGGCAGCATATGATATTATTTGTTTTCCATTTGTTTTCTATGCATCTGATGCCACAAAATCTTGTAAGAAATTAAAAAGGGCAGAGGGTTGAAAACAATAATTTTTTGGGGGAGATATGGAGTGGTTGTATTTGGGAACTGAGACTTGTCTGAGTTCAGGGGCATCTGTGGGAGGGCTCAGAACCAAGCATGGCCCTGCAGAGGTCCAGTCTCACACTTCCCCATGCTGGTTTCCCACTCCCACTTTTGCTGGAGGCCCACACTTCAGGCAGTCGTTTCAGAATCTAGGAAAATATCAGTGACCAGTCTGAACTCAGCTCAGTAACAAATTATTGGTCTCAGTTCCAGTAAGTAAAATACATTTTTCAAGTGGTGTGTATTTTCCCTGACTAGAAAATTCCCACTGTGCTTCCTACTGGGCACACACAGCCTGGACTCTGCCTGCCTGGGCAGCTGTCAGCAGGATGCCAGGAGCTCTGCAGGAAGGTGGTCCCAAGCATCCAACAGCACTTACCTCCCATGATGTTGGCAGTTTCAGGTTGTCCAGTAGGAACACCTAAAAATTATATTTAAGTGGTTTAGTGCACTAATGGATAAATTATTATCTTTCACGTGGGAGCCTCATTCAAAGACCCAGTTCTTGCTCAGAAAACAAGCTTGAATTCCAAGATGCACTGTTAGGTAAAGCTATACACCCTCGAATATCAGCCAGTAGGACGTAACTGAGATCAATGAAGAAATGGTGCTGGCAAACGTGACATGAAGTAAAATGAAGTCTGCCACTACCAGCTGAAGAAACAGGTGATGTTTACCACCCTGAAATACACCGGGGGTTCATTTGTCACACCTCAGTGCATTGTTAAAAAGTCACCACAAGTGTGGCTGCAGCACTGTGCTGTGTTACCTTCTCAGGGCAGTCCAGATGCTGCGATGGAAATAGCACAGAGAGCTTTCCAGGAGCTTGAGGGCTTAACCTAATTGGACCATTTGTTTATGTAAAGGTGAGACTAATTGACATCATCTTCGTGAATCACATCTGCCATCACTGCTGCCCCCCAGCGCCCAATGCTACAAAAGACAACTGCGTATGGCTGTCAGGATTTCTTTTTGTCTTCAAAAATCAGGCAGGACAAAAATCAAACACATCCTCAAACTTGCATTTCTAAGGCTCTTTTGAAATGAGACTTGTTGCCAAGCCATTTCTAAGAGAATACGTATTTCTTAGTGTTTGCAATTTGCTAACTGGAAAAGGTGTTAAGACGAGTTAATTCCTGTTCCTTTGAAAAATCTTTACCTCATTTAAAATTGTTCATAGAAGTCCTAGGCATAAAGAACAAGACATTTCTCTCAGCTCAAATTCCATAAGGGCAGGTTTTTTTAGTGAAATGCATTTTCTGGCGGGGCTCTGTTTGCCCAGTGACCTGTCTGTGCGGTACCCTGGTGCTGCAGGGAAAGATGACACACATAAGGATTCACCACTACCATCACCACACCTCATGAACGCCAACAGGGAATCAGAGCCGTGTATGGGAGTCCCTGAAGCACCATATTCCAGGAAATTGTCCAGCTGATGTCCTCACCCAACTGCTCTTTTTAACAGTTTAATAACCTTCTGGGATATTTTGGGGCCATCAGGATATTTTTGGCCAGTTACCCCTCATATCACCAGCCTCCCTCTTCCCACATGGTTTCTTTTCCCTGGAGCTGCACCACATGGTCCAGGGTAGGGGGATGATGATGATGACAAAAAACATGGGGAAGACAGCTGCCAGGATTCAGATGTGCTCGGGCCCACCCTGAGCCCCCCACTCCTCTGGCCAGTCAGAATAGCGCTGGCACTGGGCTGTGTGGAGACTTGGGAACTGCCTTTTTCCCCCCGGATCCTCCCCAGGATCAGCCGGGGAGCCTCGGGGCTGAGCCCAAACACCCAGGGCTGGGACTCTGCTGCCGGCTTGGGAATGGCAGCACGGTCCCGGTTCCAGACCCCCAAGCAGAATCAGAACATTCTGAGTTGGAAGTGACATTCCAAGGATCATGGAGTCCAACTCTTAAGCCCATACAGGGGTCAAACCCACAACCTTGGCATTACCAGCACCGGCCTCTAACCAGCTATATCCTAGCACTGGGCTCTGCCTATGTTTCTGAGCACAGCAACACGGGACATGGTGTCCTGTGTTCCAAGCCCCAGATTTGACCAAATGAGCCTTGTTTCAAGCCCCAAAACTGCACCACTTAATCACCATTTCTACATCCTCAAACCGCAGGATTTAGCCTCAGTTTCTTGGCCTCTAAGTTGGCCAAACGAGCCTAGTTCCAAGCCCCCAAAAAACACATGACTCGGTGTCTGCTTCCAAGCTCAACAAAGCAGGACTTGGTCTCCAAATTGCAAACCCTAAAACTGCCCAAATGAGCCTGTTTTCAAGCCCCAACAATGCAGGACTTCAGGACTGTTTTTCAAAAAGTAAAACATAGGGCTTGATATCAGTTTTTAAAACCTTAAACTGACCCAGATGAGCCTGGTTTCAAATATGCAAAACACAGGACTTCATTTTGTTTTTCAAGCCCCCTCAAAAAGCAGGACTTACTGTTTCTGAGCACTAAACCTAGCCAGTTTGGAAAAGGCCTACTAGTCGCCTGAGGGGCAGATGAAAGGAAAAGGTAAATTCAATTAAAACCTCATCTAAGCCAACTTCATCATTTTTAAGGCAGTGCAGAGAGGCAGGCAGTGTCCATCCTGCTGCTGCTCTGCCACTGGGATTTCTGTTTTCTGCTTCCAACACTGCCTTCAGCTTTGATGACCCTTACTTGACGCAACTCCATTAGCAGCAAACTCCAGACCAACTTGCACAGTCTGGCTGTATCCTTTTATCCCCCTGACCCCAATCTGACATTTCTGAGCCAAATTCACCTGCTCCAGCATGGCTGGAGGCAATGCAAGGGGGAGGATGGAGGACCTCCTGGTGCTCCCATAGAGGTGTACAGGTTTCCACCAACCAGGCACTACCAGCAGGTCCCAGCTGCAGTTTCCCTTATGGGCTGAATTGAGCTGCATTGAAATCAGTATCATCTGCTGGAACTTGCTGCTCCTCAGAAGGGTCATTTGGGAGCTGCTTGGCTCTGTCAGGTGGGACACACGCCTCTCTCTGTGGTAATTAGAGCCTTTGGCAGACTCTAAAAAGGCTAAATTTTATATAAGCCTAAGAGCCTCAAAGCCTGCTGAATTCAGAGATGTTTGTCCCTGTAGCTACAGCCCCAGTAAGCCCAGCCATAGAGCTCCTTCCCACTTAGCGTTGTGGTGGCATATCAATAGTTGTCATTTGTTATTGATGGATAAAAAGGTGGCATTTTAGGGGACACTTGGTCTCCTCTATTTAATAGGCTTAAGCTGGAGGATCAGTTCTTTGTCAAGTTCTTTCTGTACCACCTGATGGCACACTTGCGTTAGCACACCGAAGGCTGAAGGCAGCACAAATCAACCAGCACATCCTGCCCAAAATTGTTCCACTTAGTTTCTCCTGCATCATGAACATACCTGTTTAATTTATTAAAGGATCCAACACTGTAGAACTGAGTAAAAATAAGCAGGGAACACAAAATAATTCTACCAAGAAAGCCCTGTATTTTTCAATTTTTATTCCAGATAGTACTTGGATAATTCATTACTTTTTGATTTTTTTCAGTAAGTTTGGTAAGAAACTTGCCATTGCCTTACTGAGACTTGCTTCCATGGATGACAAATTTTCCTTGCCCTCTGTTTTCTCTATCAGGAGGTTTGTAGCAGATTTGTCAATGTCATGCATTACTAAACTGTAAACGGAAATAATTTCTGTCCTCCAAGTAATATAATTATGACCCAACTACATATCAAAGGAACAATCTCCAGTGGGCTGTATAAGAGTGTGAAGTCTTATCATAGAACAGTTTGGGTTGGAGGGGCCCTTAAAGGTCATCTAAGTTATCACATTTGCCACATACCACTGGATGGTTATCAATACATCAGCAAATGCTGCAGATGGTTACAGACCACAGGTAGAAACAACTTGCTGGTCTGTTGGATTTTATGACTTTGTGAAGAATGTATTAAAATATTTATTAGCTCTTTATATGCAGAATCTTAGTGGAAGATGTAAACAAGCTGTATCTGAACTTCAACATCTCAGAGCAAGAGCCTCTCAAATAAGTGTTGTGGGTAGCACCAGAGAGGTTTTGAAGCATTTCCTGTCCTGACTTCCTCCATTACCCACTGAATTGCACTGGCAGTGATAATTGCAGCTTCAGGAAAAATAGCTGCTGAACAGGGACAGCAGAAAAGCCCTACAGCCATTTTCTCAATTAAATCAAGTGGAAATTTAGTCCTTGAGTACTGCTTCTGAAACTGCTTGAGCAGAATAAGAGCAGTGGTGGCTGGGAGGATAATGAGGGCAGGAAAAAGACTGCTCGCTTTGCTCTGTGACCACCTCTCCATGTCCCCATTTGAAAAGTCAGTGGCTACCTCTGCCCTAGAGCTATTGCTGGCAGGAGAATAAAACCAACAGATTGCCAGTTGAATCTACTCTAACAGAGCCCCTTTAAGCTGGTGAATTTTGAGGAAGGCTATTAGCATGTCTGTAGCAATGTTTCTCTTCTGTTTTTTTATCAGCAGCTTGTGTTTCTGCCATTATTTGTTTGTATCAGCCACAACCTTTTGATCTCTGAAGGCTATTTTGGTATTGTTAGGATGTCCTTCTCACCTCATTTTTTTCTATCCTTTCTGTTTATCCTGGTACTTGTGCTTTTTATCAACACTATTTGCAAACTTCTCCTATTTGTTACTAGTTCTTACAAATTAGAACTTCTTGTCTCTGTTCGTTCCTATGCAAAGGGGATCTGGAGTCATTTGCAGTAACTAAGGAAATATCTTCACACTCACTTGATGTAAACTACCCAAAATGCAAGGATGAAGCAAACAAGTAAGAAGTCTTTACTATAATACCTATGACAAATAATGTGAACCCAGGAGATTGTTTTCAAATTATATCTGAGAGCATTTACTCCCGCCTTCATAAAGGAATGGAAACTTCCTTAATGAACATTATTTGGGATAGGAATAGGAAGGACAGCGTTTTATGGAAGAGAACAGCCTGCAAGTAGATAAAGCCTTTTGACCTCTTTTTGCAGTGCTTAGGAATAACCCAAATATGTAAAAAGGTTTTTAGCCAACCTTTACATAATGTAACTCTTGCACTGTTGTCTCAAAGATTCTGGGCACATATTTCTGTATCCAAATTGTTCTAAATGCTTAGAAAAAATATCTAAATCTTTGGAAAGCAGAAAAAGGAGCATATGGCTGTGATCTAAAAAAATCCAGGTGAATTCATCTTCGTCTACCATCCAAAGCTTGTCCACAGAATTGAATTTGTGACATTTTTCTCATATAGTGACCAAGCTCTTCATGGTCCTCGGGTCTAGCCTCAAGTTCCCTTTCTCCCTTTCATAATTTCTTGTGCCAGTTCCACGCTGGTTTTGGTGTATTTTGAGCAGCACTTGACCCCAGCACTGACAGGCACTTTATCAGTGTAACAAAGCATCTCTGTTCTCATGGGAAACAGAAGCAGTCATCTGTCAGAAAGCAGCCAAGATTTACTACAGGTTGTCATGCAAAGTCAGAGACTGAGAAGAGAGAAATTGTCAGCTTCACCTTGATAAGCCCATGAGTGTGAAAGACATGTCACATGCAATTTCCATTACAGAGATCAGCAGGATTCCATGAGAAGCAAGAATGAGTGGAAGAATCAGGCATACAGAAAATTATTCAGACCAGAAACCTGGGGCAGTTCCAGGTGTGCCTGTTTTCCATAGAAATTAAGAGGATTCTCAACACTGTCTTGCAAGATCAAGAGAAGATCATCCATTACAAAGTACATCAAGATAGCAAGGTAACATTTTCGATTAACCTTCCTATATTTTTTTACCCTCTAGCAAAAAAGATGATAAATCCTCTCACAGTAGGAAAGCAGTTATAGTATTATCCAAAAATGCTTTAGTGCTTTTCCAGATCGAATCATCATCCTGTTTCACAAAAGCGCAGTGTACTGCATCCTCCTTGCCTTTCCCTGACACTGGCAACTTGATCTGCAGGTACAAGCATCTTCTCCCTCTGTGCCAGGGGAGGGATATGGACTGGTGGAGTATCCCTAGTTAGTGAAGTCAGCTTTCAGAGGCAGAGAACCCGAGCTGTCCTTACAATGAGAGACCAGAAACAAGTTCTTTAGCAGAAACTTAAATTCTGTAAGCTGCATGAGCTGCTCACAGCAAAGGAACTGGCATGCACTGTGCCATCATGTGGGAAGATCCATCCAGGGGCTGACTGCAACTGGGCAACGAAGAGGACTGGCCATCAGCTGGACACCTGCCACTCCTTTTTCTCTTTCTGAAGCACAGCAATGAATAATGACCTACAGTAAATACTCGCACCGCAGTAGCACACGTCACAGCCTTGAATTTAGGGTTTATCAGATGAGAAGTCATCTTCCTGAAGTTGGATGTTTAGTGTCAGCTGGGACAGATGCAAGGAGCCACGAAACTCAGACATTGTTTGTGCTTGGTTTCCAGGCACCAACTTTGTTTTAAAGCTGATTGCAGTTAAGGAAGGAAACAAGCTTTTGTTATTCGCATTCACCTTCTCACACAAAAAAACTCTGCACCTAAAAGCAGCACAGCATCTTTGTACAACTTAAAAATACTGTTTCACTTAGGAGAAATAATGCCCTTTTGAAAACTGCAATTAATTGAACAAGTGGTGTAATATGTTTATAAAATCTTTCAGATCATTGCTACCCCTGGACAAAGTGTTTTCTCATCAATACAGTGCTAAAATAGCATCACTGCAGAAGTTCAGCCGCCTAGTTTTAAGAAATCAAGTGACATACTGGTTCCAAGACAAGTAGAAGAAAAGTCTTCTTGTATCAATCAGTATGAAAATGTAATTTACTTTAGTGCAACAGTAATACCTTTTCCTCGTAGAATCTAAGATATTGGAAAATTAGCTAAGCGTGCAATATTTAGTTATTTGTACAATTTCACCTGGAAAGAGCACAGTTCATATTTTTGTTACGTATAATTCCTTTCTGTTCTGCTTTACTGCTTAGAAAAAGGAGTCTCACAAAGCTTCATGGTGGCAATAAAAATCTTACTCCAGTTCAGACTTGTTTTTGGCAGCCAGTAGGTGGAATCAATGCTCCACCAAACCTATCATTAGTGTCACTGAAGCAATCTCCACAAAAGGAGGAACACAAAACCAAAGGTCCTTAAACTTAAAAAAAACCCCAACAAACCACAAAATAAACCACTTTTCCTATCATCTGCCTTCTCTAGAGAAGTAACAGCACAAGACACTCACTCAAACAGTCTTCTGCCCTCCAAAAATACGTATCTGTCCATCAGCATCATCTTGCAGTCCAGGGGCAGCCAGGTCCCCAAGCCTGGGATAGGATCTCTCACAAAGCAACCCCTTTCTACCACAAACGAACTAAGGGCCCTGTGCCTTTGCGTTGTCCTGCCCCATGCGCTTCCCCACTGCATTTCCTGGCCTCTCTCACCACACATGTCCCCACAAGGAGCATTTAGTGACCAGCTCCAGAACAAATCTCAGTACCTTTGGCACAGGCAGAGCTCCTGCTCCAAGGGGCGTTCAGCCAGTCGGAGCAGTCATTAGCACAGAGGGCACTTACCTTGGAGATGGGAGACCAGCAGCAGGGAGCTGGGAGAATAGGGCTGCTCTGCTGGGGAGGACAGACCAGGATGCACAGGTTACCATGCCACACCAACTTCACCACCATGGGGCACTCTGCCAAGCAGCACAAGCGGAGCTGGTGGCAATAAGCTGTCCCAGCATCATCCCAGTGACCATCAGACACGCAAAGGCAAAGCAACTCCCAGGGCAAACCATGAAACCTGGCAGTGGGGTGAAAGCTGGAGGCAGGAGGAGAGGTTGATGAGGGTAATTAATCTATTAGCACCTTCACACACTGCCAGCTGGCTCTCCTCAGGCTGGTTTGAGTCAAAGGTTTACCACTGGACCATGAGGTACAGCAGGCACTTTGGTTTCTGAAATTCAGGATGCATTTCCTCAACTAAAACAGTTTCTACTTGTAATAAATATTTCCATCAGGCTTCTGTCTCTCTTGCCTCCTGACCTGTTCCTTGTGCTCACTTTTCCTGCAGCCCCAGCAGCCTGTGCACAGTTCTCCCCAGCACGCAGCAAGGTCTGCCCGGTGACAACCATGCTGTCCTGTGTCCTGCCCGGGAGGGCTGCAGCCCTTCTGGCTGTGAACCACGGTGGGAAGAGCTCTGCCAGGGGACGGGGCAGCCCTGTGGGGTGCAAAGATCCCGTGTCTCTGTTGAGGTCTATCAGCATCTGCTTGTTAAATAGGCCTTGGCTAAACAAGCTCAGCTCTCCGGCCCCATTGAGCCTCAATGCTACTGAAAAAATGCAAAACCCCCACCATTTCTTGAGCTGAAAACAGACCTATTCTGATTGCTGCCTGAGCAAAAGGAATTTTAACTGTGCCCATATTTGCACCATGTTTCACCCGTTGTGCTTCCCCTGCAGATTCTGCTTCTCTGGGGTGGCAAAGGACACCTCTGCAGTGTGAAGAAAGTCACTTTGGATTTTCCATCGCTCTTCACATTGAAGGTTATTGTAGCTGGGGCAGGAATATTTTGGAGATGCTTCCTTGCCAGCCATTTCCCTCGCAGCAGTTTTATTTATATATGTGTGTGTTGACAGACACCCAGCTGTGTGTGCTGGGGGGTTATCACATACCCCCAGAGCTGGCGCAGCCCTCCGCACGCTGCCTGTGTCTGGCAGGGCTGCAGCTGCATCCCTGCTGCTGGAGTGAGAGAAGTCTGGTTTGTCTCTGTAGATAAAACAAGGTGGGAAGCTGCTGGGCCACTGGGCAGGCATTTGTTTGTGCAAGTGCCAAGATAAGAGGAGTTCTTCCACCCTCTTCCACAGGTCCCAAATTGTCTCAGTGCATTTACTGGCTGATCTGGTCACTCAGCTGCTGCCCACCAGTCCCACCCATTTGCCAGCACTATTTATACCACAGCTCTAGGGTTTCAGAGGGCTTGGAAACAGAGCACCATGGTGCCACAGCAATAGGGATGCTTCCAGAGCCCCAGAAAGGAGGGCCAGAGTGAGGGAGGCCGTTGGAGGCAGCGAGTGCCCAGGGAATGCATCTGAAGCAGCCCACGAGCTCCCAAACCTCAGTGGGGTGATGCCTGTGAGCCAAGCCTGGGCAGAGCAAGGGCTGGGCACTGGGCTGCCAGGACAGCAGGAAGAAAAGGGAGGTTTTGTCAGTGCCACACAGAGCGTGGTTTGATCCCACTGACCACAGCAGACAAAGGACAAAAGGCGGCAGATGCCAAGGAGTAGGCTTTAATTGCCTGGGGAGCCTTCCCATTACAGCTGAGTAACTCTCCAAACACGCAAGAGGCGGTTATAGGGGCCGTTTATCTTTTTATTATAAATTTGGTATGAATGACCAATGGAAAAATCACAATGGAGTACCAAGAACGTTTTATCAAAATTTTAGCAGCATTTAAACAGTAATAGATTCCCAACCTCCTCTGGGCACCCCTTGCCCTTCGCCTCCCACCCACAAAACAGTAACCTTCACTCAAATGTGCTTTCCAAAAGCGTGCAGGGGATGTAGCTAGCCATTTTCCCCTGAGCTGCCGTGAAAAAAATCTCATCCCAAATGCTGATTACCATACAACCTCCATCCATCCACACAGGGCCAGGCTCCTGTCCCCTCCTCGCTGTAGGCAGCACAGCAGGAGGCTGGCTGGCTGTGGCGTGGGATGGGACTTGCCAGGGGGGAGGCAGCAGCTGCTCACATCCTCCCCTGCATGGATCAGCACTCCCATGGGCGCCCATTACCTCCAAGCAGAAATGCTGGGCTGAGCCCTCTCCTGCCCGCTGCTGCCCTTCGCTTCTGTACGCGGGGGTGCTGTGAGCTCCACGGCCCCGCTCCTGTACCTGAGAGTGTGTGCTTGTGTCTGGATGGAGAGAAGGAGGGGAGGCTGACGGGCTGTCCTCCCGCAGGAATCGAGAGCAGGGCAACCGGGAGCTGAGACTTGAAGGGGAAAGGTAGAGGGTGAGCAGTGAGTACTCAAGTATCAACCCACAAAATGAAGTCAGTTTACTATCAGCTAATGTGGAGAGCCATGGGCTGCCTACTAAGTCACAAGAACTAATTTTTTGTGTGCGCTTTTTTTTTAAAAGTTACATTAAGACATGAACAGTACTATCCCAGCCTCACGGGCCGGAGCTTTGTGAAAACAACGTTGATTTAGAGGTGGGGAAACACAACACACGTGGAGACAACAACATAATATAGGCAAGCTATTCCCCTGCTTCTTTGGTACTTCCTAAACTTTCTTATCCAAAATATATAAGGGAAATGCACCATTTAAAAGTTACTGTTCATAAATATTTACACAGCCATAACCATCACGCTATGATACACAAAAATCAACATGATATGAACAAAGTTATTTTATGAAAAGCACTTCTGCACATTTTATTTTGTTCCAGTATCTTAATAGCTTTAAAAAATTCATGTGTTACGCAGTCCTGTACCTCGCTTCTTCTTATATCAAATGGACAAGAAACATTTCCTAATCCATACTCTTCTTCAAAAGATTAAAAAATAGCCACCAAAATGATACACTATGTACAAATTTTACTAAATATTAAGTTCTAGGCAATTATTTTCACCCCACTGATAATATAACTTAGGTATTGTTACCTACTATATGCATATATATTTCTTTAATATATAAGAAATGGCACCACATCACCATGTCACCAATATGACACATTGTTATGTACAGTAGATAAGAAGTTAGGTATGGAAGATGGATCCTCTCTGACTGCTTCTTTCACGGGAACGCTTCTCCCATCGGTAGTAGCTTGGCCATTTCCCCTTTTCCCGGCAGAGGAGGCTCCTCAGATGTAAGGCAGGATCCCGTACATCAGCAGTGCCATCACCCCGGCGCTGAACAAGCCGGCCACCGGCACAGTCACAAACCACGCCAGGAAGATGTTGCGGAAGAGGCGCCAGTCCACGGCTTTCTTGGAGCGGATCCAGCCGACGGCCACCACGGAGCCAACCTTGGGAGCGTGGGGAAGAGAGAGGGAGACAAGGTGTGAGGGGTAGGTCTGAGCACCTGTAACATGCCCATGGCCACACCAATGCCAGTCAGCTGATACCAAGCGATGCTCTGAGATAAAGAAGCCCCTGAGGATGACAATGGCTCTGTTCTGGTGTGGTGGCAGGAGGGTGACACTTCCCAAGGTACTTAAACCTTTGGTTTTCAATGATGTCCTGTTTTTCATGGGTCTTGAGATCAGCCAAAGGCAAGTAAATATGTTGGTGGGTTTTTCTCTGCCCTGCTAACTCCTGCATGAGCTTTCAGTGCAACTGAGGCAGCCCTCCACCTTACTCAGTCCACGGGGGAGAGAGCAAGTGCCCACTGACTCTGGCCAGATTGCAGTCTAAATCAGGAAAACACCAGGAAAGTTGTTTTCAAGCCTCTGCTGAAGAGCATTGCATGGGCCAGGATAGCCAGTATGGTTCCTGTCCCACCTGCCTGTCCTCTTGCTGGTTTGGGATGCCCTGCCTGTTCGCCCAGCAGCTGCTGACCCTCTCTGTGCAGCTCACAGCCCGGCATTCGGCGCTGACTCAAAACACCACATCCATATTCCAGTACTGCGGGCTACAGACAGGATGGCAGTGGCAAGGTAAAAGCAGCTGAGCCCACCCTGTGGCAGCAATGGTGGCTTGGCAGACAGTGCAGGCTTAGACCCAGCACATCAAACTCACCAGTTGGAGCCCTGTGAGGGAAACCAGCCCTTCTGGACCAGCTAGCCAAGCAAAGCATCCAGAGCTAAAATCCTCTCTTGCAGACAAAGACATCAGCCTAATACTATGGGGCACACAAACTGCACAGATGCCAAGAGGATGATGGGGAATGGATAAAACACCAAGATATCCTTCAAAGACAGTGCTACCAGGGCAGCTGGGTAGGTCAGTGGTTTTGTAGACAAAACACACTGTGTTATGGGCAAAGCTGCAATCATTTCTTCCTTCAAAGGTATTTTCAGATCATAAGGTATAAACCCAGCACATCAGTTTTTAAGAAAAAAAACTAGACTGAGAAAAACATTTTCAATGAAAAATGATACAAAACCTTCAGAAACATTGCATTTTCTTTCTGCCCTGGAAGTGCTTTCCATGCTGTTAGCAAAAACAGTGTAAGCTTATTCAAAGTGCACAGTAAAGCAGCAAGGAATGTGGAAGGAATATCCTGTTTTGAAGGTAAGGAAGCTCCAAGACACAGCTGGGCATGTGCTCCCTGAAGTGCCATCCCTGCCTCCCTGCTTATTTTCTTAATGGGAGTATCAGTCCCTGCCTATAGATCAAAAGACAGGCTGCTCCCCTTGTACAGAGCCAGGAAAATGACAAGTGCCAGGAGTACAGGGAATGAGGGAAAGATAGCATGGGGATATCAAATCTGCATCTTTTGCTAACACCTGTTTAGCTTCTGACTACCGCTTAATGTTTCTTTTTATAGAAGAGTGACTTGTGGAAGACCCTGTAACTCTCGGGTGCCTGTGACAGAACAAGGGAAAACCAAACTTGATCTTCTATGATCAATAAGGCCTCTGTCGAAAGCCTGATCCAATAAGGAAATCTTTCAGATAATGTTTCATCTGAATACTCCTGAAGTGCACAATATGCTATTCTGTATTTAGGAAGTGTAAGTGTATTTAGGACGTGGAGGTGTATTTTAGTGAAGAGGAACCCCACACTTGTGACTACATCAAAGCATTAACCCGAGGAAACAGCATTGGGGCTTTCAGCAGCTCAGCTGTTAGGCTCAGCTTTACATTTTGCGTGTCCTTAGCATCCATCTGTCATGCTTGCAACAAGAAGCATTACTTATTGAGCAAGCCTGCATTCTACGTACATTAATGTCCGAGTCCTTCCTGAAATTTAAATGGTATCAGCAATGATGGCATTGGCAATCTGTTTTAAACATTATTAAAGTTTAGTTTATTAATAGTGATTTTTGATGGACTAGAGGTTAGGAGAGTAGCTAATCCTTGGGTGTAGGCACACTACACCTTCTGTAGAATTTCAGATGATATCTACTTTGAGATTGGTTTGAAACCAGTGCAGTTTGCCTTCAGTATGCTCTGCTTAAAGCATTACAGAAATGCTTTTGGCTCTCTTGTTCCTGTGCAGTGGTGTATAATAAGAACATGATAATTCAATCATAGCAACAGAGAATATTTTTCAAAACCGCAAAATCATAATGGCAAAATGGAGCTGACAGAATGACCTCAGCAAAGTCACTTTTGCAGAGGAAAAGCATTTAACTGCTGCACTCGTAATTTTATCTGTATGTGAACACACTCCATTACAGCTGAGAAATGTTTATTTCTAAATCTCCAATTTGAGAAAAAATAACAGGCACTCTAGGACTCAATATGATCATTTGCCCACCTGGGCAGCAGAAAGGGAAGGTCTGCATTCACACCACACCGGCTTTTCGGTGCTAAATCCCAAGGGAGCTTGAACTGGTGCAGCCAGAGCAATGTGGCTACTGTATTCAGACCGAAAAATTCCTTTGGAGGCTCAAAAGGTTAGGTCTTTCCTCCAAGCCCTCTTGGCTTGGAGGCTTTCAAGGGACTTTCCTCTCCCCTTGGACCTATGGCAAAGATGAAGGTGCAGTTTAGGCCCTCAGCAGGCACTGAGCATGAAAAAGCTGCTTGACCGTAGATGTGGGACAGGCACATTGGGCAGTGACTACCTAATGTAGACCAAAGGCTCTGATTTAGGACCAAAGGCAGGTCCTGACCTGAGAGGGCTTGATGAACCTTCCCCAGAAGCTAATGCTTTTCTTCTTGCTACAAACCTCCAGTTTTCCACCACATCTGCTGTAAGATTTGAAAACTGCTTCTCAGACCTTTCCTTCTTACTTGATCTCCATTTTTCATTACAGTCTACTGTTTCACTTCAAAAAGGTTTCCCTCCAGCTCAGCTGTTTTATGCTGCTCCTTATTTGCCATCAGTTTATCCAGCTGCTGCACATTCAGTTGACTGACACCCCTTCAGTAGGGCTCCCACTCAAGCAAATGCTATTTTGCAGTGGAGCAAATATTGAGGAAAAGAATAATTCCCAAACCCTGATGCTGGAGGCTCAAGATTAGGCTCACCTTAAACCTGCTTTCTTTTGGATTTCTAAGGCAAAATAATTTTTCTGCTGATTTTTAAGAAGGCATTTTGACTCAGTGGCTGACAGCACTTTCAGCGAGGCATTTTCACATGGAGCAAATGATACTTAATTCTTTTATTCCTTCCCTGGGCCCTCGAAGAAAACAAGTAATACAGGAATACATCCGTTTCAAGTGTTTGCTTTATCTTGTGTTGCTCACTTAGAATGTTTCAAATCAGGATCTCATTTTGCTGAAACACTGAGTCAGTTATAATAACATGACATCCCTGGAACAGTCTAATCCTATTGCAAAGTGGATCTTCCCATTAAGAATGATCCATCTAATGAGATACAGCAAGCTACAGGGAGCAGACACAGACTAACCACATTAGCTGCCTTTATGAAAGTATTTTTTAAAAAGAACCATTTTGCTCTGCAGTTAGAAAAGACCAAGCTTTTAGCTGCATTGAGTGAATGAATACCCCTCTCATTAGCTTATGGCTTCCAAGACATTTTCTTTTAAAATTCAGTCTATTTGTTTGGACCAAAGTGTGTTTTCTCTTTTACAACAGTTGGCTAGAAGTGTTTCAGGCATGCAACTGGGATAATCAAAGCTGTATTATTCTCCCTGGCAAATTCTTCATCATGCATTTGATATACCAGTCAGCTTCAAGAGAGGTGGTTTCAGGCTAGCATTTTTAGAAGTGGATAACATTGTTATTATTTTTCCCCTCCCTGCTTGATTCAGAGGAACCAGAGTTCTGTCAATGCCAGGAAATCTGAACAGCCTTTCAGAGCAGCTCAGGCTTGGCTGCTTCTCAAAGAGCACCAGGGTGGAAGAAATAAATGATTTTGCAATAGAGGAAGGCTTTCTGAAGAAATGGTTTTCACTAGAAAAAGGCCAATTGAACCAACTTCAGGCATTTTGCAGGATGTGTGGATTTCATTGACTCTTTTACTGGAAAGCAGGTCAATGTCACAGGCAAGGCTGCCAGGCTTCTTGCCAGCCCGCCTGCCATCCCATGGAGCAGCTATCCCCGGAAACCTGCCTGCCCCTGCCCCTGCCCCAGCCCCAGCCCCAGCCAGGGGCTCCAAGGTCTCCAGAGTGCAGTAGTGAATCCTACAAGCTCTTTTCTTAGGACTTGGTCTTGGTGGCATGCAATGACACAGAGGGACTGCCATTCTGGGGTCTCTGATTTTGGAGGGGCTTCCCCACATCCTGCCATTTCACCAGAGGATGAAAGAAAAAAACCGCTCTGCATGTCCAGGAGCTTGGGAGTCCATGGAGAAACAAAGGAAAGACAGACGGGATATCTGACTTGAGAATTTCCCAGGGAACAAAATTCCAAATTCCCATTATGTTCTTCCAGCAGTGTAATGTCCACATGCTCCCTGATGTCTACAAGCCATATAAATGTCCTCATGACACAATTAAATTCTGCTCATTACCCAGCCTGTAGCTATACTCCAAAGTCATCTTAAAAAAAAAAAAAAAAAAAA
>VWZT01000770.1:143879-194621 GCA_013397055.1 Pachycephala philippinensis
AAAAAAAAAAACAAGAAAGCAAACTACCTTGTTGAAAGGACTAATTACAAGGGCCGGATTCTGTATTATAATGCACAAAAGTGAGGACAAGTTGGTTTAAAAGAAGAGAGACATTAAAATATTAGCTTAATGATGTAGCAGTGTTTTTCATACAGGTGGCTTTGAAAGACATGTAACGGGGTTCACACAGACTACGAATCTACGTTATTTTAATATGTCTATATTAGTTCAATACAACCATGTAGGGATGAAAGACAGTCCAGACTTTTGTGCAATTAGTTATAATGCTGACTTTGCTTGGCTGTACTGCCTTTAAAAGTGGGCCCCATTATTTTGCGGTCACGGTCTGCAGGGCATGGCACAGTGAAGGCAATCTGCAACAGTCGGTATCTCCCGGATTTTGTTATGGTTTGTCCTAGTGATGTGATTTACTGACAGGATCACTGCAAACTCCAATACCTTGCAATGGGTGGAGCTTATTGGAATACCCACATTTGAGGCTACAAGTACCGTTAGCGCACACATTACTTCAATGCAAAATCCACTGTGAAGAAATAAAAAAAAAAAAAAAAAGACAGATGGAAAACCTGTAGTAAAAGAGTTATATGCAGGAAATCCCATGCCATGCACTTATCAAGAAAGTCAAGTATAAATGATGAATGGTGCGCAGCCTCTGAACAAGGGAGAAATGTTACCCAGCCAGGTTCAAATGGCACCGTCAGAGGAAACCAGGCTGTTCCTTGCAATCATTTGCTTTAAAACTGAGTTCATGTTTTCGTACGTGCTGTTTTTCTTCACCAACAGCTATGGAGTTTATGCTGTGGCCAATTCCAGTGACTTTACTGTGACAACTCCAATGCATTTTTTGGAAGCCTGATTACTTTCCCATGTCGCTGGCACACCCAAGATGCACTGACACACCCCTACCTAACCATCCTCTGTCAGCAGCTGTTTTCCCCTCACCGTGCCATTATCCCTGGCTCGGGCAGCACAATTTTAAGATGAATAGTCCAGACTGCCTTGACTGCAGTCGCTGGGCAAAGGCATACCTTGCAGTGTGTAGTACTGACAGGAAGTCCAACATTGGAAGCTACCACAACTGTGAACGCCGAAGCCAACTCAATAGTGAATCCACTGCGGGAAGCATAAGAAAACACTTCACAATCACTCTTTGCATCAGCTCGGACTGATACCATGCAGCGTGCCAAAGTCTTACCCGTTTCTTCTTTCGACTGTTTTATCTCCAACTGATTTTTGTCACGTGAGTAAGTTAAGAGAACAAGAAAGGGCTGAATAATGGGAACGGCACAGGCTAGTCATCTGCAGTACCCCGTCTGCACGGCTCATTGCGTCAGAGACCTTCACTACTCTACTGAGGTGAATCGTGCCTAATTAGTAATTCGGTTAAGCACCAGCAGAGGTCGAGTATGCATTAAAGACGAAAAGTACTGTAATAAATACATATGGGTTTAATAGTCTGAAGCACACTGGGAAAGCCGCTGTAATCTTGTCATTTCCAAATGCACCTTCTACCACGTTAATTAGGTCACCAGCAGAAGACTCTGCTGTCTGCTCACGCAGACCTCTATGCCTTAAATACATTCAGTATTACAGGGTTATCTTTTTTCCTTTCTCTCTTTCTTTTTCTCCTTTTTTGCTTATTTCTTTCAGTTTTTTAGAAAGACAGAGAAGTTGAAGCCAGGTTATCATTAAAATCAAAGCACAGCAAATCCAGCAAACTGCATTACAAACAAAATACTGGAGCAGCAATTTCTCAGACTGGCTCACACACAAAGTTCACACAACCACAATGACACCTGTGAACCTACCTTGATGGTGTGATTGGAGTGAGGTCTTTACCCATAGTCTGGATAACTCTTCTTCCCCAGACCCAGAGACCCACACAGATCCCAACACCTCCATAAAACAGCAGCCAGATGGGAGTCGATGCCTCTTGCATTACGGCACCTTGCTCGTAGATAAGCCAGAGCGCGACGAGGGGACCGATGGCATTGCTGGAGAAACAGAAACGTGTCACCTGAGTTAAAAAACGCAGATAGTGTCCTTGAAAGAAGTCTGCTATTTTCTGTGTGATTTTTCTTCATCATGGGCGCAGCACTACTCTGACTTGACCCTACAGGCAACACCCTTTCTCACTTGGAAAGAGCGCAGCACTCTACTCTTATCATGCTGCTTTTTCAGTTGTCACTTCATCACTGATAACTAGAGCAAGTCCTGACAGGAATTTCTCTTTTACAAATAGTTTCCTGAAATGTCAGAGTAGGTAGTACCTCATTATGTCTGTTCTGTGACGAAAATCAGTATTTTCAGTACTGCACTGAAACTCAAAATTTACCAATTCAAGACCTGTGCATCTTTAAAATTCAAGTATCAAAATAGTTCCTTTTGTCAAAGAGGGGAAAATAATGAACAAACTTACCATTGCAGACAAGACTATAGAAACATGATCTAGTTTGACAGCCTGTAATGTTTGGGATATGATCTGAGTGCAGCTGGGAAGGTGACTTAGTCATCTTCAGATGTGTTGTAGAGTGAGTTGGACTGAATCAGAGAGGACTCTTTGGATACAGAGAGCTGGCGTAAGCCCTTTTTGCTACCCTGCTGCTGCTATCTGGAAAAACACTGGAAGTCAGCAACACTGAAGGCCCCACTCTTAACGCAGGTCATCTGATATTGGTGGCTGGAGTCAGACTTCTGACTCTGTTTATTCTAAAAAAGCATCAAGTTTCTAGACAGAAACTTCTAGCTAGAAGAAAAACTTGAAAGCTGGTATCCAGTTACTTTAGAGGCTTAAATACTAAAAAGCAGGTAAGAATTTCAACATCCCTTTTGTTTTCAGCTCTTTTACTAAACCAAGTAAGTGCTTGACTTGCTGAGCAGCATTTATTCATCACCCAAAAAGCATAACTAGTGCTATATTTATGTCTAAATAATCTTGAGAAGAGCAGAACAAACCTGACCAATGTCATTCAAAAAATCTGAAAACCATCAGGGAAGCCCCCCTCTTTGTAAACCGATAGGAAAGCAGGTCACAGCGAGCTCCGCAGGCAGGACTGACAGCCATGCTCGCCCTGGAGCCAGGACCTGCTAAATTTAGTTCCTGGTTCCACTCCAAAGTACACAGATGGAGTAAGGGCCAGTTTTAATGTCAAATGTTGTGCAAACCAGGCCACTGTATCTGCCCGTTAATAATTTCCTTGAATCCCATCTTTACCAGGTTTGAGGTGCCAGGGGCTGAGGGGTGATTGCCAACAGAGAAGGGTCGCCAGCAGTGCAAAGCTCAGCACATCTCAGCAACTCGAGACCCTCCTGCTTTCATCTGGCCCTTGAAAAATCGACCCCTGAACCCTGAGAAGCGATCCTGAAGCAAAGTAATAAGGAAAAACTTTTCCCTCGTAAACACACAGAGCAACATTCAAGTTGCGAGGGAAATTAAAATAGTTAAAAATGCTCTTTGATATAAAAAAGAATTAATAATTCTTATGGATTTTGAGAAAGATACTGAACATAAATTAGTGAGCTAACATGAATAATAAAATCTGGTGGGTTTGACGATGCAGGGTAGTCTTCAATGAAGAACTAAAGACTCTTTAAATAAAGAGTGATTGCCACTAGCTAAAACACTTTAAAATTCTGGTCTGATACTGTGCCCAAGTAAGCACTCAATTTTTTGAATTTTGGAAGGACAGTATGTGAAAAGTCCTTAGGGCCTAAATGCAAGAATTATTTTACTTCCACGGAAAAAGAGATTCTTGATTGAAGCATTTCTAATATTTTGAAATTGATCTGAAACTTCTTTTCCAGTGTTTTCAGGTGTGGATTAAATTACTTGCACATTTAAATGCCTCCTTGGGCACAGAAAAAAAACGGTAATTCAACATACGAAGGTACATGAATTAACTGATGGATACTGAAGGATGGATAAAGGCAAATAATACATTGATCAGATGAAACAAGGGAAAACTGATCATCCCTTTTTACAGCACTGTATGACATGGAAAAAACCACCCTGTTGAAAATAACAGGCACATTTGGAGTGAGCTCAGGCACTGATTCTTGACTGTTCTAAACAGATTATAGATACATATTTGTCAGTCCCAACGTAAATGCAAAGGCAGAAAAGGCTTCAAAAACTGCAGCAGCAAACTATGGTCTTCCATATCAAAATCCAGTTTTAATTATTTGCAAATGCTACAGCTCTGTGAATCAGCTAAGCTTAATCCTTGAAGAAAAGGTTCTTATTTGTGGCAACCGAAGACAAGGCAAAACTGTGCTGACTTATGCTCAGCCTCAGAGAATCTGAGTGGCTGATTCTGTCCACAAACCAGAAGAGATAAGTCTGATGCTCACAGAGGCAGCATTTCTGATACCTTCGCCGTAAGAAAAGAAAGCAGAAGAGCACTGCATCCATACAGGCTTTGAAAGGCAAAAAGGTAACTAATCTTATTTTCCTTTGTGAGTATCTATATCACTGGTTATCTATACCAGAGGGACATTTCTCCTCTCCCCACAAATCATGGGGATTAAGTCACATTCAATGTGACTTAAATGTTCAGCTCTTAGGGACAGTGGCATCTCCCAGCCTGAGTATCTGCAAGTGGCTACAAACAGCAACAACAGTGTCTTGAATCTAGCACCATCACAGCTCTCCAAGGGGCTCCTTCAGCTTCTAGATTTGTTCAGGAGGTGCAGTCCAAGGGGCTTGTGGTATCAATGCTCCCTATGCCAATGGAAAACAGCTCTAGAAGAAGCTGCTAGGTCTGTCCCACCAGGAAACTGCCAAAAGCTCACAGCAAATGGGTCTGACTCAGGCACTGCAAAGACTACAATCTTGGTTCTGCACAGAGGTAGAGGACAACGACTCCCAAGAGGACAGTAAGAGAGGGTAAGAGAGAAACAACACATAAAAAAAACCACCAACAAAAAAGGCATTGTTAGATAAGAGAGTTTGCTTAACAGATGTCTCCTACAGCTGAGTGACTAACCAGATGAACCACAAGGATGCTGGCTAGACTGGGTTGTGGCTTTCACAGTATTTCCCACTGGTTCTAGCTCATCTGATTCAAGACATGACTAGCAGAAAAGCAGACCTCCAATCTTCCATGCATTTGGCTAAGACTCATTTCACAAGTCTATTTTCAAGAAGTTATTTTCTCTTACTCTCCCACACAGGCTTCTACTTACCTTAACTAACTCTGCTTTGTGCTGGAGCTCCAAGTCTTATTTGTGGTAGTTCAGAGAAGAAAAAAGCCTGATATGGTCACACAGGAGCTCTGAACCCCCATCCACATCTATCTATATGTAAAACTGCCCTCAGGTTCCTATGAAACTAAAGTGCTTTAGAGGATTTTTTGTATTATTTAGCTATTGGGTTTAAAAGACAACATAAGCTGCTCCTGTCATGCTATTACTTTAATTTTGCGCACTTAATACACATTTTTCCACTGAGCACACAGAGATGGCCAATACGAGTTAATTTTAGGATGAGTTTATGAAATGTTATGGCATGAGAAGCCCATCTCCTGAGTCTGCCTGCTGCAAAGTGTATTCTCCACATCCAGTACTTTCCCCCACCTCTGCCGGGCTCCGCCAGCCTGGTTACTCTCAGGGCAGAGGAGTTTGCAGCCGGGGTGCTGCACAGGGGCTGCTTGCCTTCCCTGGAGGTGCAGTGCAGGATTTAATGCCACCCACAGCAATACTTGCACGGGCAGATGTGTTTCATGGTGGCTCACTGAAGGGCTGCTCCGCGTTTCTCAAGTGCTGCCTGACCCTCATGATGATTTCGCCGGCGCTCTCGACTAATGTGAATTGGCACAACTTCTCTTTTTCTGCTCGCTTGTGCCAGTTTAGAATCTGTCACACACCATTTATAAAACTGTTGTGAAAGATAGCATTTGACAGTGAATCTGAACTATAAATAGAGCTGGCTTCTCCTCTCCCCTGTGAGACAGATAGTATTACCAACAAAAATAACCACCCCACATTCAGCTATCATGAGACAGGCTTAGAAATGACAGTTTCCCATGCACACACACACACAAGCAGAAATTTTTAGGTACCTTTGGGTCACAAGTCCAAGACCTTCTCTGGAGGAATAAGGAATAACACTTTTATTTTTAGTAAAACATAAGGGGATTTTTCCAGTAATTCAGCCATCAGCTGAATGCTCTATCGCCAAACCCCATCAAACTTGTGTAACATTTTATGAAGTAGCAACATTGCTATTTCCTCATCATTGTTTGAGAGGTGAAGTGAGTTGCTCAAAAAGAAAATCTAACTGTATTTGAAAACTACACACTGAATATGCTTTGTGAATAATGTATAGACTCCTTGGTGACCGTGCTTAGATCCTCTGCTGCCTGAAAAAGGAGACTGTTTTTTAGCTACTTTTGCTAGTTGAGTGAAAGAACCTTGAAACATACATTATCACCAACTAAAGCTGAATGACAAGCCAAACAGCCATCTGAGAAATCTGTATTAGGTGTCCAACATTACAAGTATAATTACAAAATGTCCAGCCATTTAACTATTTCCCAAATCAGGATTTCACAAACAAACCTTCCACTGGGAAAATCAGTGGGATGATATTTCTGAATAGGCTGCAGTCACGCCTTGACACATCACCCAGCTGAGTAACAGTGAAAGAAAGATACGCCTATATGTAGCAACAGGAAAAAAACATGTCCTAATCTCCAGGGATGTCAGATTATCAGGACAGTTTTACTCTAGTTCAAATAACTGGACAGCCTTGAAACAGTGCATCTACCATAGCACAATAAAAGTGTGTCAGAGCTGTGCCCTGTGAAGTGCAAGCTTTGGGTGCGTTAATGAGTCAGGGTGGGCATGCTTTTATCCCTGCAGCTCATCTCTGTGTCCTGCGAATACTGGCCCTGAAACCCCACCTCCCTGGATGATCCTGGAGGGTTGGGTCCGTCCTACCCCGTGCCCACCAGCATCAGCTTTTCCCCTGGCAAGCCCAGCCATGGGCCCTGCTCACAGAGGGATGGGGAGGGATTCCCATGCCCACTGGAGACCCCGTTTCTTGCTGCTCTTCTCTGACTTGTCTGCATGGCACAACAATAATGCCACGTACCTGCACAGTTAAGGACACACGTGAAGATTCACATCTGCTTGGGGCACAGGCTGGACTTACAGGATGGACTATTATTAAAAAGGGAAGAAATCACACATCAGGCTTCCCTCACTGATCAGAACACACAGATTAGTTTCCTTAATATTCTAAGTGATCTTGACTGCAGGTCTCAGGGAGGAAATAGGAAATACCTGTTTTGTAATCCAGCCTTACTATAGCTCCTTTAGACTCCTTATTTAGCCAAGAGGCTGAATCCCACTAAGCTCTCCATGTGCAGTGAGATACTGGCAATGTTCTGGCCCTTCCCTCCTTTAATCCCATTGCATTTACTTTAGTAAGAGGGGAAAAAGGTGAATGTTACTGCTGTTTCTGTGCTCTGACTTAAAACTCCAGTGAAATCTGTGCGAAGGTGAGAGGAGAAGGCTCTTCTCCATGTATTTTGGGCAAGTACACATTTCCTAGTTTCTCTAACTGCTTTGCTTAAAAACGAATTCCCTATCTAAAACCACTGAAAGAATGTGTAGAAATACATAAAAAATACTAAGTATTTTTCCTAAAGTTCTGAAATTGTTTTAAATCCTGTTGTCAGTAATGTAGCCTATATTGTTTGGATAATGAAAGGCAGTCTTTCTCAAACATGTGCCATAAATTTATATGGCATTACCTGCAGACTCTTAACTCCAGTGACCCCTTTTTCCTGATATCTAAGCACAAATACACAAGGGGAATCCTGTAGTCCTCCACAGGAAACTTAATTAGAGCAGACACATCCAAACAATTTATGCAGCAGGAACTCAGGAAAACTGAGATCCCTGTAAAATGCCTGCAGGCAGGTTTCTCCTTCCTACAGCATGTACCAGCCAAACCCCAGCACTACCTGCCCCTTGGCACACACAGACATGGGTGGTGGCACGGTCCATGGTCACCATGCCCAGCTGGAGCATCACGCCTCCTGCCACCGTCAGGGCACTAAATCAACCTTCCTCCATGGCCTGAATCCATGGGCCCAGGTAGCTGCCTGCTCACACAAGCCAGGGCACGCAGCTCATTCTGACACCCCCAGGGTTTCTCCTGTGACAGCAGGAGTGATGGCCTGAGGCAGAGAAGGAGGACAGTACGGGACAGAAGAGGCTGCCCATTTATAGGAGAAGGAATCTGTATGAGAAATGACTAAACACATGCACAGACAGGTGTGTAGGGGTAAAGGCTCAGGCGTTCTTCTCAGCATAAACAGCATCTCTTAATCAGCAAAACTCTGACTGACCTACAGCATCTCTCTGTGGGTCATCCTGCTTTGATTGCAAGAATTCAAGGAATAACAAGCTCCAGAGATTGCTTGAGTCAACAAAAGCATCTTCCCATTTGCTAGGGTAGGACTTTGGTGCCAACACTCTGTTTGCTCATAGCTTTCTCATTCCCAGCCCAGTAGCAAAGCAGCCACAGCCACTGCTGTGCTGGGCACCAGAGAAAACATGACTCCCTGTTTCTTTTAACACACAGCTGCCCCAGCCAGGATCCTTGCTGATGTCAGCCTGAACATGAGCTCTGATGGCTGCAAACATCAGCCCCTACAGCAAAGATGGCTGATTTCATTAGGATGCTAAAAAGCATCATCTCAAAAGAAACTGGGGTCTAACTACCCCATGAGTTAGTTATGAACTAGTTCTGCAGCTGAGGGCAAAATACTGATTTAACTCTTCCAGGTCCATGGGTAAATCCTGGACAATGAAACAAGAGAGATCTCCATATGATCTTTTGTCCACTAAAGTGCTGTCCAAACTACATGGGGCACTTCTGATCCATGAAGTTTTTCTGAGCTGCATCACGCTTCAGTCTGTACTGTATGCCCCATGATTACATATACTCCAAAACAGGTCAATCATTTACCTCGCAATCACCTGCAGTTTTTAAGTTTCATATTAGCTTTTTGGGGTAGCAGTCCTTTCTAGACATGTCCAAAATAGCCTGCCCAACTGCCTTTGTTTTTGACAACTAGTTAACTCAGACATACTTCCAGACTGTAAAACACAGCATAAACCCTACAGCTTCAGCAACTCTTCTGCTATTTGTTGTTATACAGGTAGGCTGCTGTGGCTGAAGCACTGAGCTCCTGATCACAATTCCTGCTGAACCAGCCTATATCTACAGAAAAATAAGCTCAGTCCAACTCAACCATAGGTGCATATAATCCCTGCTGGCCAACAAAGCCCAGCCTCCCAGCCTCTCTGGAAAGCTGGCTCTGAACAAGCATTTAGAAGCTGGCAGTTCTCCTTGTGTCACGCTCCTGGCCCAGGTCTTTTTTCCATCCTGCCCTTTTTATTCTCCCATTGCCCTTGCAATGACCTGACGCACTCCCTTTGTGCTCGGCTGCTGAGCCAGTGGGACCTGCTCACTTGGCGCCGCTAATTAAGTTCAACAACAACATTTTTTTCAGCAGTTCTGTCCCAACACATTTAGTTGGGATTTTAAATTCTTTAGATTTCATTCAGTCCATGTGCATGGTGGTGTCACAAGGCTCTCGGCCTGGCTCAGCTGGTCCCAGCCCTGGAAGGGCTCCAGCACCCTTGACACAGTGCACATAAGCTTGGTGGCAGGGGCAGGAGGGGACAGTCCGAACAAAACAGTCACCCAAATAAGGAGCTACCATCACTCCCTGTTTCTTTTAACACACAGCTGCCCCAGCCAGGATCCTTGCTGATGTCAGCCTGAACATGAGCTCTGATGGCTGCAAACATCAGCCCCTACAGCAAAGATGGCTGATTTCATTAGGATGCTAAAAAGCATCATCTCAAAAGAAACTGGGGTCTAACTACCCCATGAGTTAGTTATGAACTAGTTCTGCAGCTGAGGGCAAAATACTGATTTAATTCTTCCAGGTCCATGGGTAAATCCTGGACAATGAAACAAGAGAGATCTCCATATGATCTTTTGTCCACTAAAGTGCTGTCCTAACTATACGGGGCAATTCTGATCCATGAAGTTTTTCTGAGCTGCATCACGCTTCAGTCTGTACTGTATGCCCCATGATTAAATATGCTCTAAAACAGGTCAATCATTTACTTTGCAATCACCTGCAGTTTTTAAGTTTCATATTGGCTTTTCATTTTTCTTTCTTTGCTCCTCTTATCTGCTCCCTTCCCTTCAAGAAATACCAACAAACAGCCTGATGGAAAATAAACAGAAAACATGGCACAAGAGTAAGTTCCAGGATAGGGAAAGAAAATGTTGGAGTCAAGTCCAAAGAAAAAGATGTGGACAATGGAGATGCTATCGTAAATATATGAGTGAGGAGCTTAAAACCAAATGCAGGGGAAAGCAGGATTTTAACAACAGGATTCAAGGCTGAGGAAAAAATTAGAGAAACAGCTTGACAGCAGCACCTAAAATGAGCAGAAGGAAAGTGTACGAAGGAGGGAGATGGAAAGATAGCAGTCATCAGTGGAAGATGGACTGCCAGGGCTTCCTTTCTTACAGAAATGTGAACAGAAAGCTGTGCTACTCACTAGGTTCTACTGCATCATTTTTTGCACAATGCACTGCCTTTCGAGCTCTGCAGTTCTTCATGCAACATGTGGCGGAGCCAAGACATCTTTTGCTCCACTAGACAAAGACCAGCAAAACATCTCTGCTGTATGATCCTCAGCATAGATATCTGCATTCCCAGAGAATTTTATCTAACAAATCTGTTAGGCATACGAAGGGGTCTTTAATTTTATTGTTTAGCTGGAACTCGGTACGATTGCAAGGATGGGTTTCTATCCAGTCCTACACACATGAGCATCTTCCTGCTTTTCTACCAGCTTTGACAAAATGGAGCCAACTTGTTCTTTACTTTTGCGATAATATAAATTCAGCTTAAGAAGATATTTTGGAATAAACAGCATTTAAGAAAAACACACTTCCTGGCAAATTTGATAGGATCACCAATGGAAATAGGGATCTGAAAAACACTAAAAACATATGAATGTTCAGGAAAGGATATTGCCACGGTAACAAGCCAGTCCAAATGCAAAATTCGAAGGGAATTAGGCTGTAAGATGCAACAACACATACAGCACAGAGTCTGAACTTTGTATTTCATCCTGGCCAGCTCCTGTCGACACCAAATCTGATTTCTGAACTAACTGCATCCTTACAGATCCCTTCTAACAAAATCAACTACCCCTTCCTCCTATATTACATGCAAGTGATGCTTCCATGAACATGTGAGTCCTTAAGGAGTATGTATAAGCATCACCTGCAGGGAATAAAGGAGCTGGGGCACCTACTGAGGTAGGCTGTGAACTTTCTGCAATGGTATTTCCCAGGGTACATTACAAGAAATACCATTGCAGTCTTTGTTCTTATCCCTATGTCCCCTTCAGCACTCGCTGCTGGCCACTTGCAGAGCTTGGACATTGCCCCCCCACGGGTCTTTGCTCTTGGCCAGTGTGCTCAGAGCAGAGGTCTTTAACAACAGAGACCATCTGAGAGGAAAGAAAGCTGCACCACTGCCCTCTGATCCAGAGGATGAGGGGACTCTGGACTCCTTCCCAGAGCCAGATCCCTGCAGATACCAAGGAAGTATAAAAGGCTCCTCAGAGAGCCCTGTTCTGAATTCCCAGGATGCTGGATGGATGGGGAATGAAGAAACATGTTTTTAAGTGTTTCCATGCTGAGCTATGAGTTAAATTGGGTGGCTGACAAGAGCGAGGAGCAACAAGTGTTCTCCTTGCAGAGTGGTCCAGGGTTTGCTCAGAAGCCTAAGGAGGAGGATGAGAATTATGAATGCTGTAAAGTCCTGCTGAAAACACTGAAACCAACACCGTTAGGGCGTGGCTAATACAGCAAGGGTCCAGCAGGAAGGGGACTCAGTACAGCCCCAGCCACAACCCAAATAAGGACAGCTGCTTCAACAAGCCACTTGAGAGAATTTCTCAGGGGACCTTATCATGGCACTGGAAAAAGCATCTATTAAATACCAAATGGATCACTCCAGGTCTAGGGAAGAGGCAGTCCAGCCAAATCCTAAAGGAAAAATACACAATGTTCCCAGAGACACAGCAAACCCACCCAAATTGTTCTTCAGCCACACGCCACCAAGACGGTGAGGTGCTGTGTGACAAGAGATAAAATTCATCTAATGGCAAAAATAGTCTAAAACCTCTCACCTGTTGAAGGTTTCTGATTTTGCAGTTAAAATACGCTGCAAATTCTGCAGGGCTGGAACTGTCTTGTTTGCTTTTACAGTGTCTTGAATGTTGGGGGGAGTCTCAATGCCTCCAAGATTGCCAAAATTAAACCTAAATTAAACTAATTACTTAACAACTATTTAGCAGTGAATAAAAAAGATTTTACCCTTGAGAAGAAAAGAAACCAAAGACTAAGCAGCGCAACTCCTGGAAAGCACCAGGGACATTGGTGCCATGTGCTTTGTAAAACACAGCCCTGGACGATCATCTACCTGCAGAAATGAAAGTGCTTTCCACCCAGCCAAGCTGGCAAACCTCGCTCCACGTACTTAAACTGTAAAACTGCTGGCTTGTGAGATCTCATCCTCTTACCTGACATCGTTGCCTCCATGGGCAAAGGATCCAAAGCAGGCTGTTAAGATCTGGAGGAAGTGGAAAAGTAGATGGACCTGAGAGGTGTCTTTCTCTTCCTTGTCCTCTTCCACAGGCTCAGCGGGGGGCCGGTTAGGATCTGCGAGTTCAGAGGCCAACTTCATTTCCACCCCTCCTTCCTCCGCCTCAATCTCCGCCTCAGCCACTGCGTTGCAGTAGCTGGAGTAGCTGTCGTAGCGGACTCGCTTCTTGGAGTAGGAAACCGTGTCTCCCACTAACTTCTCACTGTCTTCTGGAGTAGAAGTATCAGCTGCCTTAAAGGAGGAATGCACGGGCATGCCACAAATGGCAGCAGTGTAACAAGTGTAGCTGTTGTTGCGCCGCAAGAGTTTGTAGTTGTTTTCTGCAGTGGGCCTCTCCTCATTGGCCCTGTCCAGGTGTATTTTGTGGAGCAAGTCTTTGTATAAACCTGAGTCCTTGTGCACAGTGTGATAAACGTGGCCATCGCTCCTCACGTGGCCATCGAAGCTGAAGGTGCCATTGGAAACAGGTGATTTCACTGAGGTGTGTGTCACTGAAAATGCCCTTCCTAAAAAGGGAGAGATTCAGAGGTTTTATTTACACAAAATGCAATACAAAAGCCCCCTTCCTCCAACACAAGACAATAATGTGGCCACCATCTGAGAATACAGGACAAAGAAGATCAATTTGCACTGCATGCAGTGAATAAGCTGAGATTCGATTCACTGCAAAACAAAGTCTCTCATCTTCTGTGCAAAAAGAGCTTTGTTCCAGTGTTGAGCGTCCCCAGACATGCTGTATGACCTGCAGCAAGTCACTTGGGATCAGCTATTCGAATGTGATACTTGATGGCTAAATCCTCAGGTTCTCTGAAAAAATGAATTTCCATAAAATTCCTTTCTTGTAAAGCAAGCTCTACTTTTTCTGAGGTTTCGGCTACATTGAATAGGAATAATTAGGATTTCTGAAATGTGGCTTACTGCAATTTCATAATGGGACTTATATGTTTAAGAGACATTTCATTCATACTCATTTGTTTAGGAGACATTTACATAGCTTTTAAAAATAACTTCAAAAAAACAAAGCAAAAAGTTCATGTTCTGCAGAAGTGTTTCCTTAGCTATTGCAACATTTCCTATATACTAGTTCCATGAACATGATGATGATGATTCCCACTGTATACATTTAATGTTAGCATACACGGTAGGACACATATCAAAATGTATCACAAGTAATATTTCTGCAGAAACTGTCTTTTTCATTTCCTGACTTCCCGGATTTTCACTGTGCAACATTTGGAATTGGGTTTAGCTATTTTTAAACTGGAAGCGCACACTCTAAGGGCTCCACATCATGACTTATTTGATTTTGTAAGAATCAGTTGAATATATTAGATGTTTATTAACCAAATTACAGGGCTTTGTAGATGTTAGCAAAGTGATATCAAAGTCAGCAGACCGCTACGTGGAGGGGGGTGATCCCACCACGTGGCAGAACAGAAAGAGCTTTATGCACACAAATCTACTTCTTACAAATATATGTTCAGAAAACAATGTGTGAGATTTTTCTAGTGGACACGCTCCAAATGGTCGTACATTTGTCAACTAAAGTTCAAATCTTTTCATCTCCTGTTGTAGTATGCTAATCATCTTTATGCTGAATTTAACCTTCATACATCAGCAATCTGCGTGCTCTGTATTTTTCCACTGCTTGAAAGGATGGAAACACCATTAAGAATACAAAGTAAAGCAACGCAAAAAGGCAAGTAATTTTTTTTCATTTGTTTCTAAAACTGAAATACAGCCAAACAAAACGTAATTGATTTTACGTCCTCTCCAGAAAATGTCACTTGTAAATGATCATCTTTCCAAACAAGCACTGAAAAGGGATTAGAGATGGAAATTCCAAACACTAATTTACTATTTACAGCAGAGACCTACTTGCAGTTAAGAAACCTCACTGAAACAGGAAGAAGACAAACCCTCTAAGTTGTCTTAGCTCCTTACCATATGGTACACGTGGATGGTTTCCATTTGCAATAGTATCTGATGCCCCAGCAGCTTCTGTTACTGAGCCAGTAAGGGGAATCGTGCTCTCATCAGATGCTTTGGCACCAGGAAGCTCTTTAAAGACTGGTGTTTCTTCATCTTGAATTTTATCAAGACTTTCATCTGATATCCTTGACAGTGCAGCATCTTTCTTTAACCGGCCTAAGGAAATAACAGTACTGTAATGTTAAACCCAACCTGTAGCACTTGTTACTTAAGTTTCCACTGTTTGCATCAACAGCATAGTTTAACTTGGCTACAATAACCAAGCTTCATTTCATAAACACACTATTTATTTCTAACACTTATCTTTACTAAGTTCATGTGTGAAAATTCCACATCTTTGTTTCTTCCTATAAAATTCACTAAAGCAGGTAACTGAAGTAAAATACTGAGCTGTTTATCTATTAATGAAACCGGAAACTCTTCTCTGCATTTTAAACAATGCATTTGTTGAGAGTAGCAAATCAAACAAGCAAACTACTATAAAGCTAAAAGCTGTGATCAGCCCAACTTACTGTAAAGTTAAAACAGTCACTTAAAGATGATCATTCTGACAGGTTTTTTCTCTTTAACTTTTCCTTAATAAAATATAAACCAGATTATATTCCAGGTTTTATTTTCCTGTTTCTGCAAGACTCCAAAAGTGAGCACTGCAATGGCTTGCCTAACAAGGTTTTGAATTTCTACCACTGCAGATTTTTAGAGCAAATTACACAAATACATGAGGAATAGTTTAGGCACATCATGCCTGTGGGTGGGGACTGGACTAGGTGACCTCTCAAGGACACTTCCACCTCTGAAATGTAATTTTCCATGATTTTATGTCACTCACATTTCATCAAATAACTACTTACTTTCAATTTTTCTCTTCATCCAGGGACACACAAAAATCCAGACTAAGACAGCAAATACTAAGGACACGCCAACTGATATTAGAGCAATGGCCCACATTGGCAGTATCAGTCCCAGTACTGCAAAGACAAAGAAAAAAACCCAAGCTAGCCATAAATTAACATGACTTAATTATTCCAGGCAGTGGAAGAGCAGTCTGTTGCAGAAAAGCCAGCGTTCACAATGTATTCAAAACCAACATGAAGGTGCTGATGACTTTTAACATATTATCAGTTACTGCAGGTTTTAAAGGTATAGTTGGCGTGGAAACATTTGCAGATTTAGTCTTCCAGTTTCCTGTTGGCCCACGGTGACCTTATTTCCCAAAGAGCCATGGGTAAAACCCCCCCATCAGGGCTGCTAAAACAAGTTTGCAGTGTTTTTATACATGAATGCATGTTGAACCACGCTGCCCATTAGGGTAAGTGTTTACCTGACCTTTGCTCTGCTCCATAAAGCCTGATGCTCAGCTTACCCTAAGCCCTTCTTTGCTTACGATATTAGCTTAATGCAGCACTCCAAAGCTGAGGCTTCGTCCTGCAATGCACAGAGACGTCAACAACTCATGTTTCTGTAATTATTCCCCCAACAGAGATCCTTGCACTTGTTCAGTGAAACAATCCCACTCCTGAGGAAGAAAAAGCCTGGACTCTGATCTTTCAAACCCATATATACATTGCCTATCTTGAAACCTACATGATTAATTCATCCTTGTGAGTAAATGTTGCCAGAACAGAGGCCTTGGAGAGTAAATATGTATTTCCCCAGCATCAAAAATGGAGTGCCACCTTTTTATTCACACACTTTAGAGACTGCTAAGCTGAAACAGAAGGGACATTAAGATTCTTATTTCATTTATTTTGCTTAATGAGTCACTGTGAGTGCCTGACCTACTTCTGCAGTACAACTAATGAGGAAACGTGAGTTATACAGCTGATTTACTGTGAAACATCTTGGATACATAGCCAATCAGACTTAGGAGGAACGGTTATGTTATCTTCAAATTGGGAATGTCTCAGGTTTCTTATTAATTCCAGTAATGCTATGCTATGGAGCAGAGTCTACCAACTGCATTTATCTAGTACATCTAGTGTGCTGGATTTTTGAGAAATATTTCCATTCAAAAAAAGGTCACTTTCTAAGCCCGCTTTCTTAATTCAGGGCCATGTTCAGAAGTCTGTCTTCAATTGCCTGGTTGTTCATAGCTCTTGGACAGTAATCTAACCTAAAGATAACATTTAATGACCAGAGTCTTCAACAAAGTAGCTGAGATCACTGAACATCTTTGTTCTGAACCCTTTTGCTACAAGTGCATGTTTAAATGTACACCCCTTCAGTAAACTACAAAAATATAAATGCAAATACATAAACATAAAATGTGAGAATATAAATATACAAACATAAATACAAAAATATATAAATTCAAATAATGTAAAACAAAATATAAATATACATATGAATAAACACAAACATATAAGAGCACATAAAATACACAAATATACAAAAATATAAACAAAGTCCTTCAACTTCATTTCCTTCTGCTGAGTTGCAATCAAAGCACAACACAAAAGAAAGAAGATGCATTCAACGAAGAAACAGGCTTGGGGTTTCTTATCATTAAAGGGAAATAAAGAAGTAAATTTAAATAACAGTTTTGGAGCCAGACCTGCCAGAACAGTGACTCTGCTGATGGAGTCAGTGGAGTGACAGCACTACACTGAGTGCAAACAGCACCTGCTCTCCCACCCAGCTCTGAACCTTCCCTCCTTGATGCACAAACCTAGAACACCTTCGAGAGCTCAACGTGTGCTCAGATTTATGGAGCCAAAGCCGCATCTCAGTAATTTCCCTTCCTCTAAAGAGGGATTTTTTTTGTAGCTGTGCTCTTTCCCACTAACCGGAGCGATCAGGAGAGTGTCACAAAAACACATGCACAAATAGAAGCATGTGGGGGGGTGAATGATTTACTCATGCCCTCGTTAACTCCTAAGGCAGGAAACAACCCTGTGGTGTCTGGGTGACACTGGCAGAGCATCCTTACACACTTTGGGAAGCCTCCCTCCCGTGCCTCCCCCGGCTCACTCACCTGGTGCCCCAGTGTACATGATGGAGAACACATTAATAGCTATGGTAGCAGCATAAAACACCGGGAGTGCGCGGAGACCATTGGGCACAGGGTCTTCCTGCACAGAAACCAGGAAAAAAAGGAAACGTTAGTTGGATTTTGCACCAGATTAATGCCAGCATGAACCTTCATATGGAAAACACGTGTTCCTGAGTCAGTGCCAGGCAGGTGGAGCTTTTGGATGTCAAGCAAAGGATGGCGACCTGCCTAGTTATACCCAAGTATAACTGGCAAGTACCAACATTCTGGGGAACCTTGACACTGTTAATGGGAACCAGGGACACATGTTTTACTTTCCAGTCAGCTGCAGACCTGCTGAGTGACCTGGGGGCAGGTTTCTTTCTGCAAGTGTGTTCTTATTTATTCTGTGTCCACGACAAGGAGTCCCTTTCACTTAGCACGACTGAAGGATGCCAAGCAAGAGAGGGCTCTGATGTTTTGGACCAGTGCTCCAGCAGCAGTGCAATACATCCATCTCCATATTCCTAAGCTCTCTGTTTCGACCGAGACAGCCTGGCACTTCCTACCAGCTAACAGAAATCTCTGAAATCCCAAGTGTCTGGCTGTATTGAACAGGTAACAGACATAAAGTGAGCAGCCGATGTTTAGCATGGCACCGTGTCTGCTGCCCGCTGTGCTCTCGTGCTCTCAGCACTCACAAGGAAAGACTCAGCTGATGGCACAGCGGAAATGCACCGTGTGAGCCATGGACAAAGCCTTTGTGAGGGACTGCTTTGGCCCTTTGAAGGGCTCCACGTGTTTGCAAAGAGCCTGGCAAAGCGGAGGGCTGGCTAATTTGGTTTTATTTCTTGCTGCCACGAGCTATAAAAGGGAGCTGAGAAAAGGCTGTGGCAGCCCTGTGCTATGCCCTGGTCCCAATGCGTGATGCAGATGGGCTGTATTTGTAGGGCCAGCTGCTATTCACAAACACCCCCAACAAGGGCATGGAGCCCTATAACAGGCCACAGACTCACAAGCTAGAACACTGCTCTTTTTTTATGAGTATACACAACACAAGTCACTACCTGCTTATGCCAGAAGCTCCACAGATCTTACCGCTTAGTGAACGGCACACATGGCACCTGGGAGGCAATTTCCTTAACTTGAACTTTTTCTGCCTCTTGAACGCTTAAATATGTGGCTTTAATACCAGAGTTCACGTGATCTTGATGACTAATTTCTTAAGTTGCTAGGCTTTCAATACAATAGTGGAACCTTTCCTCATCTTTTATGCAACTTGAGTTATTTTTTATCCAAAGCTGAATCTGATCAAATCTATCATCTGTTTTTATCACTGACATTTATTTAGAGCAGAAATAAAGAACAATGAAGCTGAGGTTACAGGTGGTGCTATTTATAGCAGAAGAATTAATCCCTCATCTATTTAGGTTCCCTGTATAACTGCTAATATAGTGTCCCTTATTTTAGGTCACTGTCATGCACTGCACTTCCCCATTTTAGCAAGCTGAATGGTGTGAGAGAAATTGAAAAGGCAGATAAAAGTGTTCAAGTTTCCAGTTCATGCTGGGTAGCAGGCAAGTCGTCTTTTGCACTGGAGATGTGTGGACTGACGTTACCTCAGGTCACTAAAACCCATTGATTCAGGTTTCTTGAGGCTCTACAAAATGGGCAGATGCCCATCTTCTAATGCCTGATGTGCTGGAAAACCAAGGCTTAAAATTTCACAACTTTAAAATACCAATTAGAGTATCCTCAAGGGAGGATTGTTCTATTCAAATTACAATCAGAACAGCTATTGTGAGGCTAAGTCAATGCCAGCAAGCTTGTACTGATATAGAAGCTGCCTCAATGTACCATCCTCTGACCAAACAGAATACACAATATTGACTATCACATAGCACCTTCTAAGCCTCAAATACTCGTCAGATTACTTACTGTGAGCTTTCAGAACTGCTAAGAGCAAGTATAACTCAAAAGGCTATCACAAAAATGACAGCTCTCCTGTCCAAAAAGAAGTCATAAACTTTCAATTCTGGAAATGCCAGCACTCAAATGTGAGGCTAAAACACAACCTTCATACTAAGCACTTATTTTAATAGTGAGATTTCTTTACCTTGTTTAAAATGAAGAATCTGATCAGCACAAAGAGGATTCCAGACATCAAGCCAGATAACAGTGGGGAAATAAACCAAGAGGCAACTGTGTTGAAGAAAGAATGAAACTTGAAATGAACAGTATTCTTGCATAAAAGTTAAGTACATTGTTAATGAGCAATAAATTTAAAACAGTTCTTGTACAACTGGAATAAATGTTCTGTATGTTTACTTACAACTGGTGCAACTCAAGGTCCACCAACACTCATTAAAGTCAAAGTAATTCTAGGCACCATTAAAAACATAAGCCAAAGCATTTCCTGCTAATTTTGCAAGTTTAGCTATCAAATTCATCAGAAAAGTTTCTTGTAGTTTGAATCAGAGAAGACCAAGAAAGCACTGTAATTTCCTAAACACCATGACCACGAATGTTGCAAACAAGTAGTGGAAAGCAACTGCATCTATGCAGATGTCATGCTGCTCCCAGGGTAACAGTCTCGAGTTCCAAAATGCCAGAGAAGCATCAACTGTAATGTATAATGTGTGTACATTTTTTGCAGGCCAGCACTGCAAGTGTCCAGGACTGATTTAACTGAAGTAGGTGGCAAAGCTCCCACTGATTTCAATAAAACCGGATTAGGGCAGCACTCTGGAAATCTCATCCAGAGTGATTTATTGTTTGCAGCATGGTTGACATTGATTCTGCTGTCGCTGAAAACTCTCTTTTACTATTGACAGAATTTAAAAAAATACATGTATTGCTAAAATTCAAATATATCACCATGCCTTCAGCATAAAATCCTTTTAATAGAGACTTTAGGCTGCACCTCAAGTTCCAAAGGCTTCCAAAACAATAGTAAAACACTCCATCACATCCGTGCTTGGATCTACTGATCTTGGCAATGGGAGGCTTTGAGTTAAACGTGCTGTATGCCCTGAAGGTGGTGGGTGGAGAAACATGACTGTGGGCATTCACATGATAGCATTCACATTGTTGAGAGCAAGAACAGGGTAGTATGAGCCGCCACAAAAAGAATTAGAAGAGGAGGAATGTCACCTTGAAGCAAGTCTCCTGAGGGACAATGCGCCCCCAGCTTACCACTGGGGAAGTACAACTTTCGTCTTACCCCTTTCTCCACTAGAAACACACTGCAGCCCTTCATGAACATGGCACCAGTGCACTTTCTGAATGACACGACTGGGGTGGAAAATAAATTAATGAGGGAGTGCTGTCAGCACAAAGTGGATTTCTGGGAATGTTTTTTGCAGGCAGCACACACTATTTCACATACCCTCACACATAAAAGGAGACAGCACCTACCAATCTTGACAAGCTGCATCCACTGGACACCCTGCGTGCCAATTGCCACCAGAGAAAATCCGATCGTAGCACCTACAATGCAATGGGTCCCTGATATTGGGAGTTTCAAGAATGATGCAATTAGCTGCCAAACAGCAGAACCTAGAAACAAACGAACCATATGGTATAAACAACAACAACAACAATAATGTAACACAGAAAATTCTTTGCCACGTGCCCACATTCTTTTACAAGCACTGCCTACACTCCACATACATGAGAGATCTTCTAAAGAGTTTTGTTCCTGTTCTGTCTCTAAAAGCAGATACTAAGACAGTTTAATAGCAGCTTTGAAAGCTACGTCTTACTTATGACTGTTTATGACTAACAGCTCCCTACGATTCACAACAGTTCTGCTTTCAGTATTTACAGCCTGTCTGATTAAGTACACAAACTGCCCCCAGTGTACATCAAGCTTAGAAAACCTCATTCTTGATAGCTGACCCCAGAAGCCTCCAAGTGATCAGTATGAGGAGGTATTCACCATTTCACTAGTGAACTATCCATGCTCCTAAACTTGGATACTGCCAGAGAAAGGTTCAAATTGCAGGGCAGAGAGATTTTATGCCTCATCTCAGTGATACACAGCCATGCAGTCCTCTACAGGAAAAATGGACTGAAGAAGGAATAAGGACTCTCTCACTAACTTCATTTGCAGCTCATCGTTGCATTGGAGAAATTCAAGACTGCAGAAAATGCTTATCTTTGTCATGGAGAAGCCAAAGACACCCCTGGCAGAAGGAAATAAGTCCCCCTAACTAAGGGATGGTGGCTAATGGTCTATAAAGTAAATGCAACATCTGGTGTCCCAACAAGACATCCAGGAAGGATGCTGGCCAAGAGTGCAGGGAAAAAAAAGTAACCCAAGCACCACTTTCAGGAGTTAGATCAGACACAGTTGGCCACCAAGCTCTCGAGCACGCAGCACCATGCTCCAACTCATTTTCACTTTGCAAAGACACACGATCCCTGCTCCTCTTCCAGTGGCACTAACCTCAGGACACCAAAATACTTTTGAGAGTAACACAGGCTTCCTGTGGACCTCACCTAATATTAGAGAATTCTTACAAAGATCTCTTCTTCATCTTAATGCTTCATGACCTTAAGACTAAATCTTCATGTATTAAGAGTCACCAATGGCACCAATCAGACTGCCATAAGAGATCCTGAATTTTCTGGCTCGTGCCACCTCTCTTAACAGATCTGCAGCAGATACCGATGATAAAGCAAGGTCACTGAACACACGCTAGCAGATTACCCAAAGCTTCAACCTCCATCCTCAATTCCAACATGAGAAGATGGTTTGAAGGTCTTGAAACAGAGCCATCTGCAAGTGGTGATTTGCTGGTATCATATGTGGCTACATTTGGAAGTCAAGCAGTTTGTAAAACTGATCTCTCCTGGAGTACTATCCCAAAGCAACTGTTACTTCTCTTGCTAGTGGAAATTCTAGATCAATCAAGGAACACCTGCTCTTTAATTTTTTGGCTTCTTTTCCCCTGGACTAAAACAAAAATAAAAATAAAAACACTTTGAAACCTCTGACATGAACTTAGAGACGCGCAGGTGGAAGTGAGGAGAAGGAGAAATCAGATGGTTACATCTGAAAGAAGCCAAATAAAACGATAAGCCAACCATAGATACGTAACTACAAAATACTCAGTATAAAAAACAGGGAAAATGCAACCAAGCCACAGCTGCACTGCAAATGTCTAATGAGGACTGGGGGTTTTTTGTCAGGGGAAATAGAAGGAATATGGAACTATTTCTTGTTTATTTAACTTCATAGAATCACAGAATGGTTTGTGTTGGAAGGGACCTTAAAACATCATCTAATTCCAAACCCCATGCCATGGGCAAGGACATCTTCTACTAGACCAGGTTGCTCAACTGGAAACAAACAAGAGAGAAAGAAAAAGGTGGTGGAGGACCAATGGATGGTGTGAGAAGGACAATGCACAATCTAAAGAAGTTTAAGGAACAGAAGAAAACACAAAGGACGCCAGAGCAGTACTTTCCTCTAGGACTTGCAGTGCTTTAACTACCTACATCAAAGATTTAACTCCTCTTTAACATAAAATGTATGTTCCCAATTTTTACCTGTGCAAAACTAACTTAGGAAGCAGGAGGCTCACTAGGCTGGTCACAGAGTCCCAAATTCAGACTGTTCATGCCTGCTGACACCGTGGCCCACACCTTTTCCTCTCGGCTAATATTCCCTAAAGACAGAGGACTGGCTGCGGACTGCCCTGACCAGGAATTGCCTGCACTTCTTTTGGCCAGGGTGTGTTCCATGCTCCCCTGCTGCTGAGGGCACCGCATCCATTCTCCTGAGCTCTGGTGCTCCGTGCCAGCTGTGAGCCCCCATCAAATACCACGTCACCTGCAGCACTAGATTAGTACTTGGCTCTGCTAATCCTGGCTGGGATGTCCTCTCTGTTGGTGGCATCTTCTCACTCGCATCAGCTGCCGACTTCAGCTCCCACCAGAACCTCTAGAACAACACACGGGCAAGTCCTGACAATAACCTGACAATTAGTTAATGCTGGGCAAGTACTACAATTTACCCCCAAGGGCAATAGTCCCTAACTTCTCATCTGCCTAATAAACAACATTTTAATATGCTACAAATTACTACAAAATGCTGCATTTAAAAATTTTAGTCCCATTACTTCCTGCTTCCTTTTCTCTTAGGAGAGAAGGTCGACCTGAAAACTACATCTGCTGTTTGCTGCAAGCATCAAAGGATCTTCCATCAACATCTGGAAAGAGGATACAGTGACTTTTGGTCTCTCCCAGACTGTTGACTCATTTAAGCCTCATTGAAATTCAGAAGCTAAATCCATTTGCAAAAACATGATCATGAGGCATGAGAGAATAGGGTGGGGGAAAATGCAGAGCAAAAACAGAAAGAGGAAAAGAAAACATCCAAGAATACTCAGAGAAAACACAGAAAAAATATCATACATCCAGAAAAAGCTGGAGACGGATTTCAGGGAAAAAAATTTTGAAATCTGCATTTTGTAACTTGTGATTAATTCTGAGACTTAAAATGTGGAATTTCTTCTTAATGCCCCTACTGGAGGAAGGGAATGCAACTGGTCATGAAGTTCACACAGGCTTATGTAAATAAGCATGCAAATAAGTTGTTTTCTTTGAGCTTCTGGCCAGTTGCCTCTGCAGGGGGTATCTGAGACTTAAAATTTTGCCCTGCCAGGATCAGGATACCAGAAATAGATACAGAAGAGAAAACGGACCCTTCCTTCAACGGGAATCATGAGTATCAAGAACACACAGGTCACTCCACATTTCAGACGGTGTGAGGTGCTCCTGGCTCACGCCCGTGGGAGAAGACAGAGCCATCTCAGCAAGCACAAGGATAAAAGATGCAAGTGGAATGGTGCTAAAAAGCCACCCTACATCTGAGGGAAAGACCAGAAACCTGCAGCTGACCTTGCAAGGTATCAGGAAAGAGGAACTGATGGGGGGGCCCCAAGAGCACTTGAGGTGGTTTAAGGTGGGACCATCTGTGCAAGTGGCTGCGGTCCCAGCAGTGATTCCTTGCTAACCAACCCCTCTTCCCCCTGGGCAAGGAAAGGTGGCCAACCTTCAGGAGGGCTCAAGAGCAGCCAAAGAACCAAGGGAACTACCTCCACACTCTCAGGCACACAAAGCCACCTCTGACAACTCCAGAAACTGTCACTCAATGTCCATTTTGATCCATTAAAATTTAAAAAAAAAAAAAAATTTAAAAAAGAAAGCTAAAATTTCCCCTTTCCCATAGCAGATCTCTGCACAGACTCACCAACCTCATGTGCAGGTCTTGCGTAAAAAGTGTGAGGAGGTTAGAAGGGATAGGTGGAAATATTTAGGTCAGGTTTAAGTAGGTTTAAGGAAGAGAATCTTTAAGTGGAACATCCCTTTCAAGCAGAGGATGCTGCGATGCTGGTATAAATCACATCACCCTGTCACGGGATATCACCAACCTGCCAGACTGAGGTGGGAGGGCTGGCCCCTCGCCGGGGCTGCCTCTCCCACACTTAGAGGGTTTCCTCCCTGCTGCCTCCTGCCCTTTAAAAGCAGGTTTGCTCCTTGAGGGAGCTCTCTAAAAGCTCACAAAGCCTCTTGCATATAAACAAAGAGTAAATACCGTGGCTTAATATTACTTACCCCAGAATATGCTGTTTGTTCTGAACAGAGATTTAGTTAACTACAAACACAAGCACGGGGGCAGACTCTAAGGTAGTGACCTGCTCTCGTTTGGGTCAGAAAAACTTAAAAGTCCTTAAATGTGTGATTATCTTTACTGCTCCCTTAGTTTTGCCGTGGGCAAGGGTGAAATGTAGGACTAATTGCAATCACTCAGCTAGGCAGTTTACACAAATGGTTTTGGATTTTCTGTAACTTTTTTTAAAAGGATTCCTTCTCACACCTACTCATTGCAAACTGCTGATTCTGTAGGATCTTCTGTACAGACACAAATGCTATGCTTTTATATTTTCCGTTTACAATCACAAAAATAAATTTTTCAGTATCTTATATAGGATCCATTGTGTTAAACATTTCTTTTCATCTATTAGTTAAATGGCTGAACCATTGAAAAACGTAAATTATTAGTAGCATTTAAAAAAAAACCATAGGAGACTTAAAAAGGAATATAGGCCCCTGCATTCACACAAAAACAGATGTGCAGGTCCAGAAGATGGGAAGACTTAATTAACAATGTTCACAACGAGCAGGGTGACAAACACACAATAAACCGTATTTGGAATAGGAAATTGTTACTTACCAACCATTGCACTCACTTCTCCTGCCATCAGCAGTGGGACAGTGTTGTTGTACAGGTTAACATCAATGATACCTTTCCGAATTGTTTCTCCTACTTTTGCTCCCAGTAATACTGAGCCAGTGGTTTCAAAAACTGAAGCCAAAATGCAAGCCTGGCGTAAAGTAACAACACCAGAGCCCACAGCCGTTCCGAAAGAATTTGCAACATCATTTGCACCAACCGAAAAAGCTAAAATAAAAGCAATGATAAAACCGACAATGACCATCCACAGGTACTCATCCATTGCCATCTTTCCCCAAACCGTAGATTAGCTTCCCCTTTGCAAATAGTTAATAGTCAAGGCTGGAGGGCACCGCAACGGATTTAGAAAGCAGATTTCTTGTAAACAATGAGTTCTCTCTGGAAAGTGCTGGGTAGTGTTAGAATGTGAAGAAACTGCTAACTGCTGATTTTCAAACTACTATAAATACTGTTCATTTGGCTGCCTTCGGTCAGCAGTGAAACACATTCCATATTTTGCTTCCAAACCGGTACGACTGCGATGTTCTGTCCTGCAACAGAGNGTTTTCAGAAGTAAACAGATGATTTAAACCCACTAATGGGGTCCTACCTCAGCATGTGACTGCTCTAATCATAAAGCAATTCAGAAAAGATTCAAATTAGGTCACCTCCAAAGCAATATGTTTCTTGCAATATCACTGACCAAGAAATTATTTTGAGCAATTTAGAAGGATTTAGAAAGTTTGAGAGTTTTGTTTGTGTAGAATTTACCAAGCAGAGCAATAAGCCCTCTTTCTAGCAGGAGGATTCCTCTTGGCTTTTTGCACCTAGTGAATATAAAACATACAGAGTACACAGACCACACCATACAGCCTGATGCCCAGCTGATATAGAACACCTAGCTCCAGTGATGTCAGCAGAGCTCTCAACATTTTATCAGCTGCAGCCATGGATATGCTCTTTTGAAAAATTATTTTATATATATGTCTGTCTAGGAAACACCACTGAAAATATTCAGAAGAACATTAATATTCATCTGTTGCTGTTATCACATCCCATGCAGTAAGAATACAATTTCCTTACAGCTTTTCAGTCACTGAAACAGCACAATAATTTCAATATTTCCATGTATCCCTACTGGTTTAGAGAAGTCTGTGTAAAAGGTGCAACGAAAACATTGAACTCTCTGTTTTTTCCTAAATAGTTACCAATTACTAACAGTTATATTCGAACTATTGTCAGAGATATCCTCGAGTATTTATTTTGAGAGTTTCAGTTTTATGACTGCCTTTTGAATTACATCTTTCTTAGTCTGACAAAAGAGTAAGCTCTTTCAAAGCAAAAAATGGACAGAGGAAAAGGGAGTTTAAAAAATAAAACCTTCATCATCCAAAAGACTGTTAAACAGAGTGATAAGGCTCACAGTGATATAAAGATGGTCAAAAGCTAGAAGCGAATTTTCCCAAACCACCTGCCTCCTCCAAGGGATGATTCTCTTCTGCTACTGGCCACCACAAAGGTGTCCTGTGGCAAGGAGTTAAATGAACATTTAGCAGCAAATACACGAGCCAACTCCACCTGTTTTAAGATGCACTTCTTGAGAGCAGGGGATGTCAGATTAAAGCTCTGAGCCCACCTCCTGCTCACTCTATTTCCCCATAGTCACTTCAATTTAATACAATATTCCCACATGCACAGTTTCAAGATCATGCTTAATTTCTTTCAATGACCCAAATGCAATATAGCTCCTGCAGTAGCAAGGAGGAAGGGTCTCTGAAACCCCTGAAATAACAGTAAATTTAAAACTAAAAGAGATTTTGCATATTCCTGAGGTGCTGGATCCTTGAGAACAACCACAAGGAAAATAACACATCTATCTGTAAGTGTTTCCTAGAAAACTCTTAAATTGATGTCAAGGATTGATGCTTTCTCTACATATACATATTCAGCAAAAAAGATGTCCCTCTTTTTTTATGCAGGCTCCAAACTGACTGAACAACTGTTGCTCCAGTCTTTTCCAGACATGGAGCAGACATCAATCCTTAAATGCCTTACACTCTAAAATAACATTTCATAAGGTCTTAATGGCTAAAAACATTTGTATAAGGATTTTTATACTGTGAGATAACATGAGAAAACGAAGCACCAAAGCATGTTTTCTGTTTGAAGACTTGTTGCTTTTTTATAATTCATGAGCACTCAGCCCACTGAGTGGAAAAGGACTTGACAGAAACAGAAAAGGCTAATGAAATTGGGAAGAAACAATTATAGTTAGCACTTGTTTGTCTGTGAATGAAGACAAAACCCCGCTAAAAGCATTTGCTAAAAAGTTTTTATTATGCATATCAGATTTTTGCTAGGAGATGAAATGCTGGAGTAGGGTCCTTCCTTGATCCTGGAGATTAATGATTAAATTCTTCATCCTGCATGGATTTCCACAGCCCCTTTGCCAAGTTAGCCTCAGTGCCCCAGTTTCTTCTCCTGAAAATGAGCAAAGCTGACTGAGGTCCATGCATGCATCCACAGACTCTGTGATTATAGGAGACCCATTTCTTTGGACCAGCTAGATGAAAGCACACCCTTATTCCCAACAGAGATCTGTCTTTTCTCCACTTATCAACCAACCTACCAATTTATTGTGGTGACCCAGCTCCCGTGATAAGAAAGAGCAGGGGGATTGTGACATTCCCCCGCCGCAACAGAATTCATGGAGCGGGACAACGTTTGCCAAATCTGGCTCCTCCAGCCACAGCGAGTTCCTGCAGTTTCCAAAATAAACCACTAAGTCACAAGGTTGCCTTTATTAGCTTCCCTGGGAGAGGGTGGGCAGAACTCCTCCAGATGGTCCCAAAGAAATTAAGACTTCAAGTGTGTGTATGTGTGCTCCTAAACGGCCTCATGATGGCCAAAGAGTCTCCAAAAGTCTGTCAGCAGGGCTTTTGGCAAGCGGCTCAGAGAGGCAGCTACATAAACTCCCTCCCTGTGAAATAGGATATTTGGACTCAGGAGAAAGGATGTCTTAAGTAAGAAGTCACCCCTCCTGTCATTTTGTGCAAGGTGATGGTTCAAAATAGAGCTTCCTCCAAAACTTGATCCGCTTAACTTGATGTCCACTGTGTTGGCACAAGCAACAGCACAGCAGCAGCCAAGCTGTGTCTTTAAGAAGATGGAAATCAAAAGGAAAAGAGGAATAAACACATGTTTAAAAATTAACATGGAGGCTGCCTTTGAATGGCTAGGTGTTACTACTTTCAACCTTAAAAAACGGTAAGAGGTTTTAAATGCTTATAAAAAAGAAAGAAAAAAAACCGCACATCTCTGCTGAGAAAGTTTTCAGAAATGCAAAATATCCTGCAAAGCAGGCCAGTGACTAAATACAGACTAAATCTTGTAGCACGCTTCTTTCTAGAGCCCAAAATACATCTGGCATGCTCAGACATGCTGAGCTATGCCCCTCATCACCTAATCTAACCCAAGAGCCTGTGGTATTTCATGTTGTTACTGGGATGAAAAAGAAACTGGAAAAAACACCTTGCAGTAGGGAATGGCAGGTGATCTGCTCTGTGTGTGACACCTGGAAGTCACCAGCCTGTGTCTCTCCTGTTCTCCTATTTCATCAACGTGCCTCTGTGCAACCCAAATGCAATTCAACCTGACCTGCTGGATGCTGGGAGAGCCTCCCATCTACCTCTGGAACTGATACCGCCTCTGCAGTCAGGTGTGCTGTGCTACCACAGCAGACTCCGGGTGGAAAAGTACATTTTCCTATTTAGGCTTTGGCTAACTCCTCCTGATCCAGCCCAACCTGTTCTGCCATGCTGCAAACTCACACCTGGCCATCAGCAGGGCAGAGGAACCGTGTTAGGACCAGGGAGCTGCACGACCTGAAGCTGGAGCATGCATCTCTGATGGCTGTGAGAGTGGAGAGAAATGTGTAGAGATGACATTTCAAGCTGTAAGAAGCTAATTCTGCATTAAGGCAAGTTTTTTAGCTAATAGAGTTTTCTTATGATCCATAGTCAGCGTACCATACTTAGGAGGTCTGAGCTGAAGCCTTTTAAGCAGACTTAGAAACTTGCACCTCAACAAGAAAAATTTGATTTTTGGAAATGCTAAGCACGTCCCTCTGCCTCACTGGCAGATGATCCAGACACCCCCGTCGGACTGTATTTTGTTGTTAACTAAACAGCTTGTTATAACTTTGTCAACAGAGTGCTGTTTCTTCCCTAAGGGAGAGATGAGAACAAAACCTAGGTAAAAAAGCACCTTGATTCATGCACAATGACAAGTGAATCCTCAGGAAAAAGTTAGGATATTGTGGTACTCATGAGATCATTTTAGGACATGTTTATATATGGACATTAACTAAGACAGCTCTCCTGGAAATTATTCACAGTACACAACTAAGCCTAGACAAGGTTTAGGAAAAAAAAAAATACTAAATTTGAAAATCAAAGATGTCAGGGTTTTGGGATTTTTGTTTTTACTAAACAAATTGCTGCTAAAGAGAACAGAGAAGTATCTAACAGCAGGAATGAATGGATAAATAAAAGCTCAGGACTAAGTTCAAATTCTAGGGAAGCAATCAGAGTGCATTACCCGCCAGCAATCCAACTGTGTGACATAAAGGAATGTTTAAACACAGATCCCATAAATGTCCTTCAATCTTCTCTTCACCGAAAATTAGGGAAGAACCTACAGCACTTGTGAAACACTGAAAGGTATGCAGCTCATACCATATATAAATCATGCTGTATGCAGCTCTGCTACTCTCAGAAGCTGCCCCATGCTGTAGCTGAAAATTTTCTTCTACTCTGGATGGGACAGAGATTCTGCAACGGCCCAGTTTTAACCAATTTGTTGTTGCCCAAGTATGAACAAAAATCAAAGGACAGCAGCTAGTGTAGCATTTCCCAAAATAATTTTTATGACTACTCCACTTTGCATTATGGCAAGGCAGAGAAGGGAGGACAATTTATTTTTCTCTGCCGTGCTGAAAACAGTAGATGTTTCATGATTGACAGTGGCACTGAATTTGTACTGACAGGCAGGTTCACTTCTAGTTACCAGTGGCTGAAAAGTCTGTCTAAAATGCTTACCAGACAGCAGCTTCTAGGAGGTTAGTCCATATCCTCTCTATTTCTGTACGTTGCTTTTTATACAAAACTGATCTGTCAGGCTTCCCACCTATGTATATAAACTCAGGCCAGATCTGGCATTCCAGTCTATGGGTACTAAACACAGCACTGCATAGAAACCAAGCCTGATTTATAACCAGGGCAACTAGCATCGTTCATATCAATAGTCCTTATCATTTCCAGTTCATGCTCGGGCCACAAGGCTCACAAGTTCTTTACTTTAAATTACTAACGCTACATTCATGATATGAAAGGTGGTATTGAATCAAGTGGTTCAAGACCGAGAACATCCCTATATGGCTCTAAATTACATGCACAGGACTTGTCACAAGGCCAAACATTATGCAAGTTTAATGCTCCAGTACACAAAAAGCACTCCCGACTTACTATAAAAAAAATCAATTACCACATCAGCAGAAGCAGATTTTGTATCAATCAGTTCCTATTTTAACACACTCACAATGTGTTTAAGCATACTTCAATGCTACTACTTGATATGGAAACAAGACTGAAGTTGATAGCTTTCCAAGGATTCCCATCCAGTTTAACATTGCAGAGAGGAACTGTCACTGTCAGCTCCCAAAACTTCCAGAGGATGCTTCCTTTTCTTAGTCCCTATCAGCCTTTTGTTCCCACCACTGAAAGGTCAAAAATGCATATAAAATAATCCAGCATGAGATTTTGTTGCTGAAAACATTCACTAAAAACACAGACAGCAGTCACTTTCAGCAATTCTACAAACAAGTAAGAAAGGTAAAGTATCAACAAGTTCTCATGAATTTGCTGATAAATATCTTTTTCTCTAACTAAAGGACAGTTTGATCCTTCAGTGACTGAACAAAGTCCTTCTAACAGGCGAGTCGTTTTTATGACTCAATACTACATATTTTCAAGATCCATTCAGAGAAAACAAGTGTTCATGGTTACAGAAAACATGTTTTATAAAAGAAAACCATGCAGAGAAGTCTTTAAAACTCACCCAGTACTTAAAAGTTATTTCAAGAGGAAAAGGAGCTAAGTTCTTCTAGCAACCTTCCCTCCTGATTGTAAATACAGGTTGAAGTCTAAAATAGACATCCTATCATTCAGCACAGTCACATCTGAACATGCAAACTTTCAGAGGGTAGAAAGAGGGCTATAACTTACACCAGGCAGTCCGGGGATAAAATTCACTCCGGCACAGGAGAACACACAAGACAACACCGAGAAGCATCAATGCGAGTCCAGATTCTTATTCAGTAGGTGAAAATCTGCCTCCTCTTAAGCAAAGAATTCTGCTGGGGGTGGGCACTGATAAAACACAACACTGCGTCACGACTGCACCAGAGAGACAAACCAATCCAATGAAGCTCGTATTAAAAGCAACAAAACGTTCCCTTCCCTCCCCCCCCACCCCCAGGCATAGGCATAGACAAGAAAGGAAATCTCATTTTTGACTGTCAGCAGGGCGTTTTGGTGAGATCAGGTAATCTCTGAGGAGTCCCAGATCTTCTATTTGCAAGCACACTTAAGTGCACATTTAATTCAAGTGCATGTGACAGTAGGGTATGTACATCCAATTTGGGAATGATGTTGCATGCTTGATACTTTATCCATGTCAGTAGAGGTCCCACAGGCTACACAGACTGCAGAAAGTTAAAGATGTGCACAAGTTTTGACTGGATCAATGCCTAAGCAAACAACTTCACTTTCAACAGTTCAGCCTAAATTACCCAATCCAGATTCCTTCAACTGCTTTCCTTTAAGTGGGAAACATTTTTGCACATAAGTCAAGGCAAAACTAATGCTTGCCTAAAAGTACCCAGCTTAGCTTTATATAAAATATTTGCTTTAAGATTATATAATGCAATTAAGCTATCGTATTCAGCAAAAAGGAATTAAAATCAAAACTGCATTGTCACAGTTAAAAATCTGACAGACAAAAATTTATTTGGACACATTTATGGTTTATAAATAAATGATGCTTTAAATTTATCTGCTAGGTTTTACTCGATTCTGAGTCACTAAAAGGCATGCAATGATATTCCAACTTAATAAAATTAAATCTGTAAATTTTCTGCATCCTGAACATTTGAGAAAAACCAAATCTATTTAGATTTGCAAACACAGACTTGGAAACATAATCCTTTCCTCATCTATTTTTTCAAGTTTGAATAAAGAATATTTCCTAACAAGAAATCAAAAGTTTCCTGAATTGGTTAAATTCAGCTGCACATCTGCAGGGATAACTTGGTAAAACTGAGAAGTGTTTTACATTTCTTAAGAAAACTCACATGGATTAGCAAGCCTACATCACCTTCTAAAAAGAATTAGGGCAAAACTCCAGCTAGAAATCTGCAATGAAGAAATGACATTAAAACCCCCCCACAAANAAAAAAAGAATTATAACTATTGGGCCATGGTTATTTTTAAGAAATGCTGATTCTTCATTTAAGGTTGATACCCAACTACTACTAAGTCTGCGATATAGCTGCTACCTTTATGAAAAGCTACATCTCTTAAGTCTGGTTGTGATGTCTTTCCTTTTGCTTCTGTAATAGCTGGCAAACAGGCTTCCAATTTTTAGAAAACCGAGAGGCTAATACTTTCACAATGGTTTTCCCTTATGGACAAAAGCAACATATTTTAACAACAAGCACATTAATCTTTTCCTGCAGATTATATATCTTAATACCGTTTTTTACTTTCTTTTTTTCTCTTTTAACAAGTAGCATCAATCAATTCAAGTGAGAGCGATCATAATGGTAAACATTAAGTCAGCCTGTATTTATAGATCTGGATTCCAAAGTTTTAAGAAAGTGAATAAACAAGCACAGAACTTCTTGGAGCACTTGTTTAACTTTATAAAGTGGAAAAAAAAAATTTTGCAAAATATTATTTCATATTCTCTTTATAGCTGACGTCTGCCTTCAACCCGAAGGGTCCAAGGAAGCCTTAAATCCATCCTAGTTCTCCTTAAAGGACCATTCCCCCAGCCTAAAGTAACCACCACCAGTGTGCAGATGCAGGTAAAAACACTGCCGAGGGGACATGTCCTTTGAGAGGTGTCTATTTCAATTTCAAACCCCAGAAGCTGCCGGCCTGACCTGTGGGAATCATCTCAGGCCCAGGAGAGCTCCAAACTGGAACCATTTGAGCGCTGCTTCCCACGAGCCAGCCTGGCCACAACGGTGGTTTCTTGTTGACCTAAGCTTCAGAGCTCGGTCTACACGCAAAGCAAAGGATATAATAAACAGCACAGAGAAAAGGAAATATCTTCAAAGTTTTTGTTCTGCTACATCAGCATTGTGGACTTCAGGCATGGGAAAATTCAAGCCAAGATAGGTTGACCATTAAAAAGAGTTATAATTTGGGACACCACTAAAGAAGCAAGCAAAGGAAAATTGGTAAGACCACAGAATAAATTGCGAGGATCGGTTTTTGGAAATGGCAGCACAAGTTTGGTTCCCATCAAATCAAATATTTGTAGAAATGATAAATTACAATCTCTATCAGATATCATAATTTGGTTTTAATTGTAATTTATTCTGGTAAATCCACAATTGATAGATCCTTGTTTGATTCAACAAACTCATGCTAGGCAGATTTATATTCAGGCTTAAATAATGTAATAGGACAAGCCAATTGAAATATTTAATTTTAAACCCCCTTTGTTTTCCATTTCTGCATCAGCTATTTTCTGAAAGATGCCCAGATTCTCATTTCCCAGTGACCACTAAAACAAAGTTAATTTTGCAACTTAGTGTAACTTCTATATTGAATTTAACTGGCCTTTCTTACCATTCAGGTTGGAAGGCTACATATGTAAGTGATTATTCGTATTTTAAAACACATACATTTTGAGTAGAAAATAATGGGGGATGAGTATAATTTTCTAACATAAAAACCTGTAATTGGAACCTGAATACCTGTGAAATGCATTTAGTCAGGAACAGAAATACAATAAAAACATCCAAAAGCTGCAGGATGTTGTTCCAGTTACATTGTGCCAGCTTAAATAAGGTTACTGACCAGCCACAGGAGCTTCTGGGCTCTCACATACCTGCTGGTACTCTAAAATTGGGAGCCATAAGCACCTGGAACTGGGGACCCTGACCCTGCCTGGGAACCCTTATCTCCCCTCAATCTATAAACAAAGAAAATAAAATTAATGAGGAGGAATGAAAATGGGTGGCAGACGGCTGCCCATAGTATCTTGAAGAAATCCAGCTCTTGTAATACCCTCTTCTTTCTGGTATTGAAGGCCCCCATGACCATCTCCACCATGGGGGCCTTGAAGCAGGACATCACATACCAACCATTACCTGGAAATCAGCCCTGAGGTCCTTGAGACTAACAGAGATTTAACACTGCTCTACCAAACACAGCACCTCTTCTTGGTGCTCTGGTAATTCTATTACACCCAATGAACACCAACAAAACTCTGAGCATCTGCTCTGCAGAGAGCTGCAAACACAGTTCAAGTTAAAAAAAAAAAAAAGCACATCTGCTTTTGCATATTGGATAGCAAGCTCCAAAACATTCTGTTATCTATCAGAATAATCTCCAAAAGAGATACATCCGTGTTTCACTGCAAGAAAAACCTTCTCAGGGACTCTGTGGAAAGTTTAATGTGGTAGACATAAAAATTAAGAAGTCATTTAGTATTCAGGGATGGAGCAACTCCTCTGCTCTAAGGAATCAAACCCCTCGGATGGGCTTTCTTGATGGCTCTGAACTCTGCCACCCTGTCATCCAAACTTTTTTTCCCCAACGAGCCTGCGGGCTCTCAAAGAGGACATCCCACCCCAGTTGGGGGACTTCCACTCCCAGTGGTCGAGGTGAATTAGCTGTTCTTGCACAGGCATGCATGGAGAGCTGCCATGTTACAGCATGTGACTCTGCTTGAGATCACACTTGTCTATTGAGTGAGCGAGCCCTGGGAAATGAAAGGGAGGAACCCACAAGTGGAATTGCTGGAGGCCAAGGCTGGCGCAGAGGATGACACAGGCTCCGGGTGCTGTGTGGCCTGGGAGAGCCATGCTGACTCCAAGCCCTGCCACCGCACAAGCCCATGTCAAGCCAGGAGGAGTTCAAAGGCAGCAAGGATTTCTGAAGGAGCAAGGCTTTGGCCAGCGCTGATTCAAGCACTGCCTGAGTTATTGCTGGGAACTGGACTTGGATCGCCTGTGACTCCAGTCCATTGACCGGAGACTGAGTGTACCTATGTCCACAGTAAGACCAAGGAAAAGGGTGAACTGCTGTTCTGAGCCACCCTGAGCCTCATTTTCCCCTCCCCAGACCCATATCCAAAAAAACCAATCAGCACGGGCACAGTATTATAAAAGCCCTGGCTACTGCTGACAACTAATGGAGCACTATCCTGAAATACTAGCAGACCTGTACTGACTTTACACAGAACATAAAAACTGCCCATGAAACACTCCTGTGGCAATCCAAAAATATGCATTTTGAAAACTCAGAGGCTTATGCAAAGATGCCCTTGGTGAAAAGCCAGAATGTGGTTGCCAAAAGTCAACAATGCAAATTTTTCAGATAAAGGAAACCTGACACATCCAGCCCCAGATTGCCTGCCATTTCCATTCAGTTTGGGTTTCAGAGAACAACCACTGTGGAGCCTTCTATTTGAGCCAGAAGAGATGGCTGGAGCCCCCTGGAGTCCAGAAACCCACTCCCCAACAGAGCTGGAGTGAGTGAGCAGCTATCAAACAGGCCAAACCACACTGGCTGGCTCTCACAGACAACCTCCAAAATCGGTGTGGCCCACAGGACAGAAGACCAAGCACTGCTGAAATGAGCTAGCAGAATGTCAGAAGAAGGAAAGGACCAGGGTTATAACCAAACAGAGGAGGGACAACAACACTCACAGAGGTGTCAAACAGGGTTATGGGGGTAAATAGAAGTAGATGAGGCCAAGACACTGTGGCAATGGAAATTTTGCTGCTTTTTTTTTCCCTATGAGCATTGCAGTAACAGAGATATAAAGGGGGAAACAGCAATGAAAGCTGTGACCTTGGCTTCATTTCACAGGAATAGGAGCCAAATGTTACACCAGGAGGTTGGCGACCACGCAAAGCATGGCTTCTGCCAATTAACAGCCCTGTTTCCCCCTCAAAGTCCAACAGTGGCTGATCTCTGTTCTTCTGAGTCCATGTAATAGTCCCCATCTGTGTCCTGTAGCCTTTGCTGCTAGAGACAGGAGGAGCACAATGGTGAAGCAAATAGCTTGAGTTCCACCTACCAGGCAGCATTAATGTCCTGGTTGCTTCACTGTAGGTTGACAATGCTACTGAAGCAAAGAAGTGGCCTACAGACTTGTCACATAGGCTAGGGATTAAATCACTGTCAATGCAACGTGCCAAAGAGCGTCCCACAGCTGGGTTCCTGGCTTAGCAAACACCTCCAGAAGCACTTAGTAAGGGTGTGTGGTCATGTGAAGCAGGTCGAGAAAAGTTAGGCTTTATCTCTCATGGAGAGCCAAGGAGCAAACCCAGTGGTCCAGAGCCAATGTCCAGGTGGAGCACTAAGAGTCTTCCCAAAGGTTCAGGCAAGAAAATGGGACACATGGACTGACGAGCACATTCATCTTCAGAAAGAGCTTGAACAAGTAGGATTTCCCTGCTTGGCAGAGGCTGTAGGGAAGAGCAGGTTATCAGGCAGCAGAATATATTTGAGTATATGGCAGGAGCAAACACGGCCGGTGGCTACTGTGCCTCATCCTCAGGAAAAGGTGTTCCTGGCTAAGCCACAACGATGACAGTGATGCATTACAGTAGCCCCATGGCTGCCCAGAGGAGAAAAGACAGAATGGATGCTGCTGAGAGGGGCAGGAATAGCAAAAGGGATTCCATAAGGAACCCTCCCCTCTTCCCTGCCTTCTGGTGGGAGAATCAGAGCTAGTCATGCCAGGATCCTGCTATGCCCACCATGGCTCAAGCTGGGACTTCTCTAGACTATGCACTTCCCTCACAGAAAATGACCAACCCGACAAGGGGAATGGCACAGCACTGACAGAGACCTCTCTGCTCCACACAAGCACTGTGAGAAGAGCCACACCACCCCAAGGAAGGGTGCAAATTCCAGAATTAGCTGAAAATATCAAGCAGAAAAGGAGAAAATAACCCAAATAAATAAATAAAATTAAGTCTATGGCAGCCATGCATGACAATCCCACTGTGTCAAGAGTCCTCAGAAATATGGAAGAACATGAAGAGCACATTTCTTGCAGGACCTGGAAGGGACCAGTCTACCTCTGTCATACTGATAAGGAAAATTTACTCAGTTACCCATAAAACAAATGAGCAAGTAGATAATCATATAAATGAAGAACACTGAATACTCAGGCAAAAAGAATATAAAATATTTTCTCCTTTAAGGAAGTAATCAAGGAATCTATAATTAATTAAAAAATGGTTGTTTCTTGTCACCAAGACTTTCAGAAGTCATATAAATAATTTCCTCTTCCATCTCTTCTATACATAAATTAAAAAGGGGAAAATTAATTATGCCATTTCTTTAACTATCAATCAGTTTCTCTGCTTTGAATTAAGTACATATTTAATTAAATCAAATGAATACAATTATGTGAGGAAAAGACTTGCTCTGAAACAGTGGAATACATTACTCCCAAAATGGGCTTAATATTTCAATCAACACCGTCTCCAAGCCTTTAATCAGATATCTTTCACAATTTGATTTTTTCTTAAAACTTCAGCAGACATGAAGATATCTTAATCACTTAAATTAATACAAATAACTAAATAGATTACAAGAAATTTGAGGTATATTACAAGTTTGTTTCTTTCAAATCCAAAGAACTATGGTTTTAAAAGAAAAATAATTCTTTTTAGTTTTAAAAACTTCTTAATCAAGCAAAAAGTATTTTACATTCTCTAAAGTAATCCAGAACCTGGACCATTATTGTTAACTGGTGTACTTTCAATCTGGGATACGCTGGTGCACAAATCAAATGTGAAATTCAGGGGTGCAGCAGACCATTCTCTATCAACTTTACAACTATCATCAATTACTGAAAAATCTATTTCAAATTTGAAAAAAATTACAATCTGATCCACCGGCTACTCTCATCCTGGGATTCTATTTTGACTGAGATTCTCTAAGGTTTATCCAGAAAACAGAGTAATTGCACAAACTCGGATGCACAGTTCTCCATCAAGAAAGTCTTCCACAAGAACATGCAGAAACCCACACCGAGTGTGCCTCATGGGCAAACACCGTGAGAGGAGTAATGCTGGGAGAAACACTAGGTGAACACAGAGGTACAGGTAACACGAAGAAAACAAATGTGCAGATTTACTTGTTCCAGTCAACAACAGTAGCTAAAGTTTATTGATTTCAGTTTCAGCAGCTAAAAATTCATGAAGACATTCTTATATGATACAGACAATACTATCCCATATTCAAATTTCTATCAAAGTAATAAAATAAGCTAGGATTTTCTCACAGTCATTGCAATTTACTTATCAATTAGTACAATAAAACCTATTTTAAAATGAAATTATAAAGTGCAAATAGTTTTTGTATCCCATTGTAATTCAGCAGTTCGATTATATGGAAATATCTAAGAGACTGAAAAAATATAACTTAGCTACAAAAATAGCTGGACACATTCTCAGCCACTGTCTCTCAACTGTTCCCTTTATATCCACTGTAAAACTATTTCCAACACGCTAATCACATCTATTCGGAAGAAACTAAAATTATATGATTTCAAACTATTTTCATTAGAAAAACAGTCCTTTAACAACTGCTTTTACTCTTCCATCTAATTATATACTCTTAAAGGCCAAATATTCAGGCAGTATACAAAAATAACCATAGCCTTTTATTAAGGATAAGACACCAGATAGGAGTTCATAAGAAAAATAAAGATGCTCTTTGCCTGCCTCTACCAGCAATACTTTTCAATATAGGAAAATACATTTACTTTTAAAATTTTAAATACATATACGTCAAAGTCTTAATAACTATGAATCAGAGACTTACTACAATTAAGTCTGTTCACAGCATCATTAAGTTGTTGGACTGCATGGCTAGTATTTCCTTGGAGATACTTCACGGAACAGCCAAGATGTTCAAAAAACTACCACTCCAAAAAGCTCTCTCCTAACTCAATACTAAGTAATCTGCACTTATAACCCCGCAGCCCTGACAAGAAATCTTATCCATCTAGAACATTTTTCTGACCAGCAGTCAGATAAAAAAGATAAAATTGATTAATATTTGATTCTGACGTCTGTCTAAGGACACTATAAGAACAATACATCATAAGGTTACTCAAATTAGAGGGCTAGCACTATTTTTTTTTTCTTTTACCTATGCACCTGTCATACTTTCTATGCAAAGGCTGTTTATTAAATGCAAGCAAAACCCCAAACTTCCTATTTTGTAATGGTCTGAGCTTTTCCATATTCAATGTATGTTTCAACAAAAAAAACCCCAAATTGATTTCAAGTACAAAGCAGCAGCTATCTCATCCACAAATAAAAGCTACAGCGATGTTCTGCTCTTCCTAAAACAAGCTTGAAGCCATGATTATATTAAAGACACAGATATGAGGGGATTTTTCAACTTCCAAACAGACATGCAAACAAAGTATTACAGTTCAGGGGTGCAGGTAAATGAATAAGCAAGAAAACTACGTGACGTTTGTGCAGCGTCCTCTCAAATCCTGCAATCCCTTCTAGAAAGTCTGGGTCTACATCTCCCTCTTCTTTACTCATGTTCTTCTCGCATGGCTTGGTCTCAGAAACTTTCCATGCCTGTAACGGAAACTTGAGCCAACTTCTTAAATGTATGATTTCTTCATCTCCACTCATCATCCACTTCTGTTTCTGAGAAGCTCCTCATCATGACACCTGTATCTCAAGAAGCAAAACAGGAAACATCACAGGGATGAAGCAATGAAAGATGAATAATAATATGCCTCTGTGTCTTTAATAAAATCCCAACTTTCATTCAAGTTCCTTTTAGGAAATCAGAGTTCCTTTCACGAGTGCAAAGCTTACAAACCTAGTTCGGCAAAACATCGCGTGCCAAAAATGGGGTAACCAATGAAATCTCCCGATCTGCACCTCTGATCCTGACACGATGAGCAGGAGAAATCCTGTACCAGCTAGCCTTACGTACTGTGGAAAATATTATCGGGTGCCAAGCTTGCAGAACTAGTCTGTGGCAGCCAGCTCAACTAAAAGAAACTGCTGACCCATCTGCTGACTTACCCGCTACTGAAAACAATGCCAGTTATCTTTACCCAGGGCTCATTTGTCCAAGTAGAGCTCTAGCCCACAAGTGAGATGAAAAACAAAGACGTAAGTAAGCCTCTCCTCCACTTTTCCCATTGCTCCCTAATCTACACAACTTCCACAGCACACAGTTTGTATTTTTATACAATTATCAGAGAAGACAAAGCTTTCTCTGCATTACAGCAGCTTAACTACAAGGTGACAAAGGCCTAGGGTATTTTCAACCTGTCATAAAATCTGGCATTGGGGTGGAGGGCACTCACCTATCTGTTTCTGCCATCCAAAACTTGGGACCAAGCAGGCCCAAAGCCAACAGCAGCACTGTTTAGAGTCTAACAACAAAACAGCAAAGGGATGAGTCATCTGCAAAATGGAGACACAGCCATCTCGTGTCCAAAGATGCGGCCCAAACCATTTGCCTGCCTCACAATTTCGCCTGAATGCTGAATAAGGGGGTACAGGAGAATTATTTCTGCAGCCTCCCCAGCCAGGAAGCCTTCAGGGCAGATAAGCAGGCACCAAAACCATTCTGCCAGCCAGCTCTCAGTGAAACAGAAGCATGAAAGCAATTTTATCTCTCCCTTTTAGGGTTAAGGCCATCTTTAAATAAACATTAGCATCAAAACCTCTTTGTAGCAGAAGCAGAGCAGACCCTACATCTTATCAGCTACCACCTAAACTTCTCAGAATTCCACACCCCATCTAAAATCCTTCTTTCTTCTGCAAAAACACTTGACAGCAGCGAGCTCCATACGCATGAATCAGAAAGATAGTGTAGTCCTTCACCAACTCCTCCCTGTGAAACAGGGCATCATTTTGGCTTTCTTACAGCAGAAATGAGGGACAGCTGTAGGGACAGAGTCCCACCAGAGCAAAGTCTTGGCTTTGGTTCTTGCACATCGCAGTCAAGAAGATAACTGAGCCTTAGTCAAAGCAAGAAACCCTCTGAGAGTGCTCTGGGTATTGCAGAAACAGTAACTTTTAAGTAACTGGACAGAAATGTATTTGCTGGGCTGGGATTACAAGTCAAAGAAAAATACATATTCCCTCAATTCTGAACTCTTATTAAGTCCTTATCATCAAAAGTGCTTAGAAGGCAAACAGTCCTGAAAGCTCGTGCCTCAGTGATCATGCCTGCTACTGAGACACGCTACTGCCTACTCAGGAAAGGTAATTATCACAGATTTCAAGAGTTTACAAGCTTTCCAAAGCACTAAGCTGAGGCAGCCACAAATGTCCGGCTCTCAGGACATCCAAAACATATCCATATACCATCCAATTATTTTATTCCACAGTGATTCTTAATCTTTTATCACGATGATCACTGTATACAAGAAACAGAAACCATGATTTTACTGTTTCGTAGTCATCATAACTCCATATTCTCTCTGAGCAGCAGAAATTAACTGAGGACAAGTAATTCAATCTATTATTGACATCTCACTCGTTAATCGGATGTCTACAGTCAGCATACACACCATACAGACTACAAGACATCCAGGCTGCTCACTGTTGCATGCAGAAAGAGAACTGCAGGAAAAGATTAATAATTGTCAAAAAGATCTGATTCTGGCTGCCACCTGAAACAACCAAGGAATTTTCAGTTTTCTTTTGAAGAGACAATTTACTGGCAGGCTGGTACTTCTAACTTTGATCTTCCTTCCTTCCAACACCAGCAGAAGCTCAGTAACAGAAGTTCCGAAGCTTTGTAGCTCAGTAACAAAACACAGAAACCTCCCAGAATGTTAACTCAATTACAGTATTTTGGCAAGGAAGCCTTCCCCTTATACCTTGGGGAAAATCTTAAAAGATTAAACAGTGCGTCTTTTAAAAGCACACATGCCTCAATTATTTGGTGTATCTCTTCATGCACCTAATTGCTTTGAGAGGAAAAACATTCTACAGGAACTTGCTTGCAAGACTGAAATTGTTCCTTGTTTCCCAAGGAAACAATGGTTATATAACCACACTGATTGTCCCATGCACAGAGATGTAAACTATAAGGCCAATTTCAACCTAATCTCATGCAAAAGCATGGAGATTTCACAGGTGCTCAATTCCTACAGCAGACTTGCAAAGTAAGTAACCAGGGCAGCCCCCTGAGCAACATGTCTGGTTCATAAACATCAGGGAGACAGCATGTTTTGATTAAATATACCCAAGAACTACAAGGCAGTGAGAAGCTGCTCAGGCACTGTGCTGTTGGGAAAATCAGAGATGCTAACAGTACTGCTGTGTAATGGAAAGAGAAAAAGAAGGAAAGATGCGTAAGGTACCACAGTGCCACCAAAAACAAGAAAGCTGCAGGAAAGTCTTATCTTCACTAGTTCATGTGCTCACAGAGCTACGTTTGAATCTATGGAACAACACAGTAATGCCTTATGAGCCCATCACATCTTCCATTTCTATGTGGGCTGCTGCTGACATGTCAGCCAGCAATTCTCAGGATTCATTAAAGGCACCTGGACAACAGCTGTCCTGTTTCACCAGTGGGAATCTGGAAAAGCAGACATACACTGCAGCACAGGTGGCCTCAGAAAACCCTAAAAAAATACATGCTTCTCAAACCCTTTCAACAAGATCCTACCCAGGCAGGCTAAGCTAAGCACTGCCATGACAAGTCAGATTGCTGGTCCCTTTGCTTGAGAATCCTGCCTCCTGTGATCAGGACCAGATGCTTCAGAAGGTGGAACAGCTCAGGTAGTGAACAATGATGTAATTCACCCAAAAGGGAAATTCCTTCCTGACCCCATCAGTTAGCATGAAGGTTTATGTGCTTAATTTATTTTTAATCCTATTTACTGCAACTCTGGACATTGTCATTATGTGTATAAATGCACAAGTCTGCTTGGAATCCGACTAAACTTTTGCCCTTGGTAATATTGTGCAGTCTATTTAAGCCCAATTTCAAATGTACTGATTTCCAATGTCATTTAAATATCCCTTTGTTCTTGCACTATGGGAACGAGCATAGCCATTAACCACCTCTGTTCCCCTTCCAAGAGCTCCAGCCTGCCTCGCACCATAAATTTCCATGCCGCACAACGCCCTATGACAGAGCAGGAGCATAATCTGAGGATCTTTAAGGAAGCAACTGAGCAACTCCTATCAGGTATCTAGCAACATTTCTTTAAGCTACATTTCTGGGATCTGCAGGAAAGTTGGCAGTTCCACAAAGATTTCAGCAGGCCCTACCCTCTTCTAGATCTTGCAAGCTCACTTTTATGATGTTTTCCATGCCAGGGCTGCCACCCTTGTAAGCAAGATGCTTTGCTCTATGTTGTGCTCTTTAAACCCCCCCTTCAAGATTCTGATAAATTTACTTAGAACAGACAACAAGCATTAACTATGCTGGGCTTTTTAAGGGCTGTACAGGAACCTCTCTGAGCAAAGAACTGCCCTCTCATCTCCATATCTGAATAAAGAACAGGATCCAACCACGCAACACCAATCCCATTTTGCTCTTGGCTGACGTTCTTGTGGGCTGCAGGTTCCCCTGTGCAACAACTTTAGCCTGTGTTGCTACTTTTGTTCCTTATGGATGAGCTCATGACATATTCATCATGATTATTATGCCAAGTACTTATTAAAGCTCCAGTGCTCTCTGCTGTTTCTGCTCATACAACATGTGCAACACGCATCAAGGTATAAAGCCACACCTTCATTCAACAGAAATTTGGTGGGGAAAAAAAAATTCTATATGCAAGCAGCAGACAAGAAAGGGAGACTCTTAATGCACACTTGAAGTTCTGGATCCTCCTGTCTCCCCAAAACACAGTCCTGCTTTCAGTCATTACTTGGGCTGCATTTTCTTCTCCAAGCCTTTGAAGCTAAAACTTTGGACTGCAGGCCACAGGTTCTTAGTCTGAAAGTCTTCAGGAGAGAAAGAGAGAGAGGCTGGTATCTCATGGGAAGATGGCCCCCCAAGGAGATGACAGAGTTGTTACAGCATCTGTGAGAAATACCACACAGTCATCACTGTTTTACCACAAATGTTGTTATTACAGGCTTGGAACTGGTGAGTTATGGCAAGAGAATACTGCTTTGCCTCAACCAGAATGAAAATTACACCATTTCATTCCTCTTTGGAACAACCTTCAGGCAAGCAAGAGGCTGAGCTATAAAGACTGTTCCAGCTTATGGTCCAGAAACAAATGGAGTTTTTTAATGATCAAAATAGCACTAACAGAACTGGTAACAGGCACCACTTTGTCAACAGCTACCTCATTAAATAATCCAAACACATGCAATTTTTTTCTCTATTTGAGTATCAAAGGCTGATTAGTCAATAAAGTGGCAGGTCTCATAATGGCAGTAAAATTGTCCTTTCGCATATTTCTCAAGGACCTCTCCATGCTTTTTAATAGCTATAGCAGTCTTAGAAACTCTGTTTCAGAGCAAGGATCTTGGCACTTTGTTTCCAAGAGGCTATAAACGCTTTCCTGTTCTTCTGTCTCACATATGAAAAGACAACATACTGAGTTGGGTACTTGTACAATGCTCTTAGGCAATGCTCAAAGAGTGGTCCAAGCCACAAGGTTCAGAGCACTGCCATACCAGCACCACCAGGACCTCTGATCAGCCATCAAGTGGTTTGCCTTTGGCATTTCAGAATGTGCTGAGGTTGAAAGGGAAGACAGTAATGATACAGAACAATCCTCCCATCAGCAGCGGCAAAAGTAATCTCGGAGGCACAGAGTGCAATGCTTTCACCGCTTTGGGGTCATTACTGATTATGAAGTCAAAAAGAAGTGATAGTTTCTGTTTGTCACACACAGAAACAGACTTCGGGTAAGGAAACTTTTTTAACGGACTCAACTAAGGTATTTTTGGTTGCTAGAATTCTCAATCTGCTGTGATAAAATTAGCTTTAAATAAATCTACAATACAAGCAGTACATACTTTGCCTAAGAAAAAAACCCGCTGGCCACTTACAGATCATGTGAACTCAGTTATTTAGCTGAGCTAAAAACATCAATTATTCCGAGCCTTATCTGACTGTAGATTTGGATCTGTTTAACAACAGCACTGCCACATATCAAAATGCATGACAACCCACCACTCTTTACTAAAGCAAGGAAAAGTTCCTGCAAACAATGGTTGCAGCAATTTAACAACACAGTCATGAAGAAAAGAGGTAAGAGTGAAAAACCTGCACCTCTGCCTCTATCCTTCAGACCTTCCCCTGAAAAGGAAAAGCAAGTCTTCCTCTTATGTCAGTCCACCCTTCCTTCCATATTACAGCATAACAAAACGGGTTGCCTTCAACTATCACTCCCTGATGTCCAACAACCAAAGCTATGGAAGATGATAATCTTACTTTCCCCCCCTGCAAGGTTTTCATCAATCAGTAAAAGTTCTGCTCTGTTCTTTCAACCAGTGTCACAGAACCTGGCTCTGTGCTGCTTATCACCGTGATCCAAGCAACAGCAAAATAGTCGTTCAAACATACCTAGTACTCAGTGCTGGGTAAAGTTCACAGCAGCTGTTTGAGTCCCAGAAAGACATCTGAGAGAAGCGCCATAAATAACGACATCACATGGAGTCTCCCATTGCACAACCCACATACATCTTTCCTGCTCAGGAATTTACGCCTCACACCCTATGCTGTCAGTCAAGAGCATATTACAAACCATGTTTCCAAGATGATCCAGAGGATATTTTGGAAAGTCATACAGCCCTCCCGTTGGCTGAGTCTTTTCAAAATACCTGTTCTACTCCATTACGAAAAAGACAAATGTTGCTATTATCTTATCAAAACCATGGTTTTTCTTAGGAGCAAGCTGTAGATCCACGTGTGCATTTCACACACCATGGATGTCCAAAACCAGTTCCAGCAGGTCTGACAGCCTGGCAGAAACTGAAGGGGACTACTCCTTCGCAGACTCAGGATCTAAGTTCTCCTTCAGATATGCAAATGTAAAGTATTTTCTCAGACTACAGTTTCAGTAAACCCCAGATTTGAACAGCCCCTTTTCAAGATTAATTCATTTTACTGCTAGATTAAAATTAAACCAAATTCTCTTAAAACACCTCATTCCTAGGCATCTGCAAGGAGAGAAACACTTTTCAAAGCAGTGCCTAGCCATAACTGAGAAAGAAGATATATAGCTATTTTATAAAAATTAGATTTTTTTCCTGGAGTTTTGCCACAAATTGCCTTCGAGGGCTTGGTTCAGAAATTCCAAAGTTAGTTTATTGTTTTTCTTATTGAGAACTAATTCCTTTTAGCAATTCTGTTAATCTTGGAGTTTGAAGTTATTTTTATTAAAGTAACGCCCAGAGTTTAGATATTCCATAAAAAGATCAGGAATTATTTTTATTACAGCAACACCCAAAGCTTAGATATTCCTTGCAAAAATAAGGCAAAGCACCTTCATTCTTAAAAAGGTCCTTAGTCTTTTCAATGCAAACACAGATTTCACAGAGACAACTGAGCACTAAGAAGTTGTATCAGCCATTTCTTATCAGAGAGTTGGGGAAAAAGTAATAAAGGCAGGCTTTTTCTGCCTAAAAAAATCGTGAGCCTTTTGCTCCTAACAGAACATGTGTCTTTTTTTCCCCTCTCTTCTTGCCTTCTGTTATGGAAGAAGTAGCACCGATTTCCACTCTCTGATGTCAGATTTGTCATGAGACTTTTGTGTTGGTTTTGGGCTGTTCTGCCAGCAGTCACTATCTCTGGTCATCCTCCGTATCTCTCCCTCAGCCAGCAGGGAGTCCCACTGACCCAGGCAATGCCACTTTCTGAAGGAGCTTCTTAGACTACAAAAAACTGGATCATAGCCCTTAACTCTTAAGCCACAACAGACGCAGGGCTGCAAAGTGAAGGCTCTTACCTCTATTCTCGAGGGCCTGAGGCACTGAAACCTTCTACTCTTCAGCGGCAGCTCTGTCTCAAGGACAAGCTCGAGTGCTACCTTTTTGTTCGAGTGACTACGTTAATTAACAACACCCAGGTTCCTCACCGTGACTCAAACATAGTGTTTAGAGGGGAAAGGGAACGCCTTTTGATCACTACTTCTGATCTGGAGCATAAGCAACCATGACTGAAGACTCCACTTTGTCAGCAAGCCTCCTCCAAATGCTGTTGCTCTTTAGGCATAACAGGCCAAAGACATCACGGATTTAATAACACGTTTTCTAACAAGGTGCTGCTTCCCTGTTGAAGAAGACACGCAATGTCAATTTTCAATCTCTTTAATGCAGAAATTAGGGCTGGGGCAAAATCTTTTCAATTCCTCCGAAAGAGATGTGAAGTTGCAACATTCCCACCTTTCTTCCTGCAGCGTGTATAATTTCAGCTTGCTCAACAGCAGCGGCACTCCTGAGTTCAGGAGGACTTTAAAAGGAGCGATTAAGCTCACGGAAGTAAGCTAGCAACATGAATAAACTGCCCAGGCAACAGGGAAACATTCCAGAGCCCTGTGCTGTCACCAGGCTTTTGGCCAATGCTGCTTACTCGTATATGCAAAGCATAAATTACAGAAAGATTCATCACTGGTTAGAATATTGTCAATTAATAATTTTGCACTGCGCTGAAGAAGCTTCCCTGAAAACTGTCCTCAGACGAAAGCACTGGGATCTTCTCCCCATTTTCTGTGCTTCCACCGGCATCAGCAGTACAAGTGGTACAGCAAAGGCTTCCTCTGTGGGTCTTCTCGGTGGATCAGGCAGTTTTGGAAGGGAAATTTGAGAGCAAGTTCAGGACCACTCGAGCATCACTCTGCTGAGAATCCTAACTCCTATGGCTGACTATAAGGCATCGTGGCAGCTGCTGCAGGATATGTTCTCATCTGGGCTCGGCCTGCACATACCAGTTCATACTATCCGGGCACGTAACGCTGGACTGAAACTCAAAATGCTTGTGGCACGGAGGAGGATATTTTCACTACAAGGCCCTCAGAGTTTACGACGTCTCCTTTAAACACAGACATACTCATAGCTTAAATATTTAAGACCCTCTTGAACCTAGTCACAGAATTTATACAGCTCTATCCAAAAACCTTTGATCTTCTGTGCGGCGCTGAGTAAAAAACTTAGCCAGCCACATTTTGGGTTACGAGGAGAGAGATGACTTTTCCACCACTTAACAGAAGATTATAGTTTTCACGTAAGATTACAGAGTCATGGTTGTAACGCCATCTGAAGACTGCATTTACAAAGCTCTGACATTCAGCAGCTCACAGGGAAGCAACAGAGTGGTCAGATTCTCAAAAACACTGGAGTTATAATTGAGAGCAACTTGTTAATGATTTTCTGCAGTATCTTATAGATGTAAAGTTTTAACTGCTTAGAAAGCCTTCCCTCACATGCTTCATGTGATCAGACACCACTAAATCTACACATCATAATAGCTTTTTAAACGGTATTGGGTAAGCTAGAAAGAGCTCCCCCTGTACAGCATTCTCAAAAATAAACACAACTGAAGATAACTTTGGCCCAATTTTTGTTAGGTCATAAACCTTCCCCATCTGAGATATCTGAAATTCTGCATGAACAAAGTTCCATGATAATTTGAGAATCTGCTCCCGTGCATGCCTATAAGCCTAACTACTAAAAATGGATTTAAAAAAAAAAAAAATTGTCTCTCTACCCTATCTGCCTTTGCTTTTAGGCACTGATTTTTTACTACATGCAGAATCATGAATTAACAGGTAAAAACCAGTGCAGACATTTGAGGTAGAATTTCAAAAGCCTGACTACACCTTCCGTCCCAATACTTGTACTGTACAGCTGAAATACAAACCCCGCTGCAGAACAGGGTACAGTTTCACTGGGAAAGAACTTCAGTCGCTGCTGAAAACAAACCACGACCTGCCCTTCACTCATGGCTCAAGCAGCATTCTTCGAACACCCTAGCACATGCAAAAGGCACGGGTCCTGGAAAACCTTTTGCTTTCGGTACTTCTCCTTACAAGCTTTTTGTTCTGGACAAGTGAGTTTCTGAGATGCTCGTGCCACTGCCTCAGGTCCATGAATACAAACGAAGCCGCACGCTGCTCCAGATTTCTAAGCCCTTCACGGTGCTTTCAGCTAAGCTGAGAGGCACACTGTGCAGTCATTATCTGCAGCCCGAAAGACGGCTTTGCTGGCTGAGCGCAAGGCGCGGGTTCGCTCTGCCATGCCGCTCCACTGAAGCGAGCGGAGCCGCACCGGGGGCTGCGGCGGGCAGCGGCGCCGGCACGGATGCGCCATTGGAAAGGCTCCGTTCCCTGCCTGCCCGCCCGGGTGGGCAGGGCCGGTGGGAAGGAGGGAGGGCTCAGCTGTGCGGACAGCCACGAGCCCCCGTGCCGGGACATCGCTGCGGCGCCCGCGGCGCGAACCCGGGCACGGGACACGCGGGGAGCGCTCCCGCGGAGGATGCTGCGGAGAGCCCGCCCGGCCCGGCGGC